>BSBN01000423.1:3000000-3195000 GCA_027924645.1 Cunninghamia lanceolata | reverse complement strand
AGGGCTATGTCAGTGGAGCAGTATGAATGTAGGTTCTATGAGATTAAGCAGTACGTAGGTTTTGGCAATAATGTGGCCATGTTGGTTTAGCACTTCATTAGGGGCTTGAATGCCCATATCAGTGGAGGAGTCTGTGTCTTTGAGCTAAAGACCATGGAGGTGGTAGTCAAGAAGACTCAACTGGTAGAGGAGAATTTGGCCATGGCTCTAGGAGGTCATACAAGTGTGCAGATTGGTAGTGTGCCTCCAGCAGGTTTCAGGTCTCGAGGTGGTTAATCTTAGGTAGCGTGTTCCTCGAGGAGCCATCATGCGTCCGCTAAGGGTGGACAACAGCAGCAGCAGTAGTATTCGTAGTCAAAACTAAAGAATTCTTAGTCTTTGTAGGGTAGTAGGTTTTAGTCTAAAAAAATTAGAGTTGGCTGCAAAACAAGCGTAATCGTTCTGATTGGCCAGCTTAGAGCACACAGTTTATAGTTAGTAGGGGTAGTTTCTAGTAGTCCAATGCATCCGCAGGTGGCGGAGGATATGGCAGAGGTACAGGATGTTTCTCTTGTGGCTAGTAGGGCCATATAGCCAGGCAATGTACATAGAAGAACACTACAAGATTTAGTCAGAGGCTGACAGCCTCAGAGCTGACTGTGGGTGATGCAGGAAGGTCTCATTGGGTGTTTGTAGTGGTAGATAACTACCAAGCAGAGCATCAAGGCATAGTTATGGGGATTACAGGCGTGTTTCAATGTATTGGTATTTCCATCCTTTTTGACTCTAGTGCTTCTAATTCTTTCATTTCCCCTTCTTTAGTGGACCGCTGTGGATTGGTGACAGTAAAGCAGGATGTTAGGTGGCAGGTTGAATTGGCCTCTAGAGCTAGAATAGTAGTAGAATCCCTATGGTTGTAGTTTGAGGATTGGTTCTCTATTTACCATAGTGGATCTTCACATCATACCCCTAGGATCTTATGATATAGTGTTGGGTATGGATTGGTTGGATGCTCATCAAGTAATAATAGATTGTCGCCATAAGTCAATGTAGTGTTTGGATGATTCAAGCAGTGAGGTAGAAGTATTTGGTATTCAGAGGCCCATCTCCTTGCATATGATTTCTGCCATGCAGCTAAGGAGATGTATGCGTCAGGGTTGCCAGTTGTTTTTTGTAATGGTTAACGATTTAGAGTTAGGGGACAATTGAGAGGTGTCCCTCGATGATCATCCTATCCTTAAGGAGTATGCAGATGTCTTTCCTAGTGAGATTTTGGGAATGCCACCAAAGCATGACATTGATTTCATTATAGATCTTGTTCTTAAAGCATAACCTATCTCGTGAGCTCCATATTAGATGACCACTCAAGAGCTTAAGGAGCTTCGGTTGCAGTTAGAGGAGTATTTAGCAAAGGGGTTCATTCATGGTAGTGTCTCTCCTTGGGGAGCACCTGTCATTTTTGTGAATAAAAAGGACGGATCCCTTCAGTTGTGTATTGACTATCGACAGCTGAATAAGGTGACTGTGAAGAACATATATCCCTTGCTGCAGATTGATGATCTCTTTGATTAGATTAAGGGGGCTAAGGTGTTTTTGAAGATTGACCTAAAGTTGGGGTATCGTCAGTTGTGTATCTTTGAGGTAGACATTCATAAGACAACATTTTGCACTTGCTATGGGCACTATGAGTTCACTGTTGTGCCATTTGGGCTAACAAATGTGCCGTCTGTGTTTATGAGTCTGATGAATGGTGTATTCCACACTTACCTTGACAGATTTGTCCTTTTGTTCTTGGATGACATATTGATCTATTTGAGGACTATAGAGGAGCATGAGGAGCATTTGCGGTAGGTTTTGCAGTGTCTAAGAGTGAATCAACTATATGCAAATTTGGCAAAGTGTGAATTCTTTTAGACAGAGGTGAGATATCTGGGGCATGTTATTTCTGGTGAGGGCATTACCATGGATCCTTTGAAGATCCAGACCATCATATAATGTCTTGTGCCCAATAATGTGTCACAGGTTCATAGTTTTATGAGTTTAGTAGGCTATTATCGACAATTTGTGCAGGGTTTTTCAAGGATAGCTCACCCTATCACTTTTCTTTAGAGAAAAGGTAAGAAGTCTGTTTGGTCGAAGCAGTGTCAGGTAGCCTTCTAGACTGTCAAGGAGCGGTTGACTAGTGCACCCATTTTGGCAGTTCTCGACCCTACCAAAGACTTTGTGGTGTGTATCGATGCATCTAGGAGTAGCTTTAATGCAGGATTTTTGCGTAATAGCCTATGAGTCTCGTAAACTTAAGGATCATGAGTTGAACTATCCCATGCATGATCTGGAGTTAGCCACCACCATGCATGCCTTGGTGAGATGGAGGCATTTTCTGTTGGGGCATCAGTTTGAGCTGCATAGTGATCACCATAGTTTATAGTAAATATTCACGCAACCAAACTTGAATGCTAGGCAAAGGTGGAGGATGGAGTTCCTCTGTCAGTATGATTTTGAGGTGAAGTATATCCATGTTAAGGAGAATGTTGTGGCAGATGCTCTTAGTCGGTGGAGGCAGGAGCTTTTAGTAGTCACTCTTAGAGTGGATTTCAGAGGTCAGATTCTTGCAGCACTTCCTACCGATAGCTTGTATCAGGAAGTGAAGCCAGAGGTTGAGTCAAGCAGACCCTTAGAGGGTAGATTTGTCGATTACTCTCTTGAGTTGGATGGTCTCTTGCGGCACTTGGGTCGCATCTATGTTCCTCCTTCAAAGGGTCTTTGTACCCTAATTATGTCAGAGGCGCATTGGGCACCCTCCCTAGCACACCCAGGTGTCAAAAAGATGCACGCTGACCTCTGTTAGTTGTATTTTTTGGTTGGAATGAAGAGGGATATTGCTCATTTTGTCTCAAGGTGTCTAGAGTGTCAGAGGGTTAAGGTAAAACATCAGCACCCCATAGGTCTTCTTTAGCCGTATCTTGTTCCAGAATGGAAATGGGACATCATTTGAATGGACTTTATAATCTATTTGTCTATGTCCTCTTGTCGTCATGATGCCATTATGGTCACCATGGATAGTTTGACTAAACTAGCACACTTCTCTCTTGTTCAATCTTCATGGAGGACATAGTTAGATTGCATGGAATTCCTCACAAGATCATCTCCAATAGGGATATAGTGTTCACTTCAGCACTCTGGATGTCCTTACAGCATACATTAGGGACTCAGTTGAACTTCAGTTCAGCGTATCATTGGGAGACTGATGGTTAGATCGAGAGGGTTAATCAGGTCCTTGAGGATATGCTTAGGATGTATGTCATGGATCAGCAGACTTGGTGGGATGATTATTTGTAATTGGTGGAGTTTGCATACAATAATGGGTATCACAGTTCTATTGGTATGTCTCCTTTTCAGGATTTCTATGGTCATCCTTGTCAGACCCCACTGAGTTGGGATCATCTTAAGAACAGAGTTCTCCTAGGACTGGAGATGCTCTGGGAGATGGAGTAGCAGGTTGATCATATTAGAGAGCATTTGGTTGTAGCACAGGATAGGCAGAAGAAGTATGCAGATGCCCATAGGGTTGATCACCAGTTTTCATTTGGAGACTGGGTGTTCTTGTAGGTGCGTCCACGAAAGAGTTCGATCCATTATGGAAAAGGCTCTAAGCTTGCATCGCACTTTGTTGGGCCATTTGAGGTTTTGGAGAGGATTGGTCCTATTGCATACCATCTTGCTTTACCACCCAGTTTATCATGCATCCACGATGTATTTCATGTTTCTTTTCTCAGACCATATTATCTAGATATTTCACATGTTCTTGACTGGAATGCTCTACAGGTAGAGGATGGATAGCTAGCTTTGGAGCCCATAGGCATTTTGTAGCACAAAAGGCTCGCCCTCAGGAGCTGAGACATTGAGCAGGTGAGGGTTAGGTGGGACCCTAATGATGAGTCTTTAGCTACTTTGGAGGAAGAATCCTAGATGCGAGAGTTATATCCATACTTGTTTGCAGGCTCCCATGAGTAAGCCTGATTCTAGGGGGGAGGATGTAGTGCCTCTGTTAGATTGACAGTTGTTTTGTTTGGTTGAGACACTATGGCATTTTATTTGATGTTGGACTCACTGCTACGATGACAGTTTGATGATACTTTTATTATTGGTGTTTTATACTTATGTTATGATTAGTTATGAACTTAATTGACTAGGTGGATTAATCTTATTATGTGCATCCTGCGATTATCGAATGATGTTTCTTATCTAGTTGTTCAGTTACAGATTGTTATGCGTGATGAGGTTACTTGTTTGATGTGTTCTTGTTGTGAAAGTGACAGTGTTGTATTACTCATGCGTGAGTATCCTACTACGCTGCGATTCCATTTCATGGTGTGTTTGATTGTATGATTATATATATATCTATATGTTTGACCATTTTTGTTTG
This sequence comes from Cunninghamia lanceolata, assembly GCA_027924645.1. Classification (NCBI taxonomy): domain Eukaryota; kingdom Viridiplantae; phylum Streptophyta; class Pinopsida; order Cupressales; family Cupressaceae; genus Cunninghamia; species Cunninghamia lanceolata. The sequence continues at coordinate 3,190,595 of BSBN01000423.1, read as the reverse complement.
CTGCAGGTTGTAGGTATTAGGCATTGACTCCACCTAAAGTGACAGGCCTGAGCGTGCCTTAAAACCAATAGAAATTGTTGAACAGAGATAATGTAAGGTCCCTTAGCTTAGCCATCTTCCTGTAAAAGGATGAGTATCCAGTTTTGTATCTAGTCAGTGTGGTCGGTATGGGCATATAGTCAGTCGTTGTTGTTGCAGTCATGCTTTGCAATCATGAATAGTGGTTAGGTATTGTTAGGCATTTAGATTTATCTAGTTAGAATTGTTTGATCGATGCTTTGGTTAATTGTTACATTATAATAAGAATCATTAAGTTAATAAGGTGTTTTTGATAAATAAATATAAATGCCTAATGTAAATTGTAGTTTAATGTAAGTTATAGTTTATATGGGAAAATAAACTATAATGTAATATAAGGTCAATAAATAATAGTAATAATAATGAGGTAAATAAAATGTTATAAAACGAGAATATAATTGATAAAATTAATATGAAAATAAATATTTAAACAAGTAAATGTTTTGTTAAGTGGCTATAAAATTAAATTCATAAATAATTATAATTTGTCATAAGATATATATAGCAAATATTGAAATAAATAAAATAAAAGTTACATTGTAATGTTATAAAATTAATAAATTGCAAAATGTGAGAAAGAAAAAGATAGGTTTTGCTGTCATTAACGGGTGTTGGCATGAAAATTTTTGTCAGAATTTCTATAAAATGAGTGGGGTTTGTGAGTTTTGAGGGATCGGCGAGGAGGCTTTTAGAGGAGGTTGGAGCTAAAAGCTGGGATCGGGGAGCAGCATCAAATTTTCAACTCTGTTAAGCGAACGAAACCAGGTTCCTTTGTTTCTAAATTTTATCTCGGTTTTATTTCGAAATGAATGTGAGATTTTTTGTTTCATCTGTTTATCAGAAATAGTGCGAGTCTATTTGTTTCAGATCATTTTATTTAGCATCACCAATATCCTCCACAAGAATATTGTAATTGTTTAATGATGGAAATGGTCTGCATCTCTCAAAACAATTTCTCTTTTAACAATTTGCCTTTTGTCTCTAATCTAGCTTTGCACACTGTTTACCAGAGTTTTTCCAATCTTACTATCTGACAAAACTCCCAATTCTATTATGATTCAGCGTTTTCCATATATTATTCCAAATCTCCCATGTTGGCCTGTGCTAGTAGAATGTTGGCAAAGGCCGTTGAATTGGTTTGTATCTTGCCAATTACATATGCTTGAAAGATTAGTAGCTTTTCAACAAATCCATTTTGTGCATATCGTACAATCATTAAGATCCATGAGATGATGTCTCTTTGAGGCATCTACCAAATAGGTCACATACCTTGCCTATGTGTCTAGATTTTTTCATACTTAGTCACCATAGATTTTGTTTTCCAATTGCATTTGCTTGAAAGTTGGTAAAATCTTTCAACAAACAAAATTGAACCTATTTTCATATGTGATCTAGTGGCATCTAGAAAACACATCCTTACAACCACTGCATGATTTATCTAGCATCTTATGTCAATGTTTAGGGTCTTCTAAAGGTTAACCAAGCTCACTTAATGACCAACTAGAGGCGTAATGCAATAAGGGTTAAACATGTGACTAAAGTATTTCGTCAAACAATTCATGAGCCTTGTGCATGCTTCCTCATTTAACATACAGATCTAGTAGGGTAGTTGCAACTACAACATCAGACTTACATTCCCCTTCCATTATGCCTGGGTGGATGATCATAACCTATTTCTAAGCGCACATTTTGGCGTAGGCTAGAAAGGTTGCTGGAAAAGGTTGTAGATCTGGCTTTACACTTGCCAATTGCGTTTTCTTAAAAGTTTCAAAGGCCTTCTCAATAAATCCATTTTGTGTGTATCCTGCAGTCATTGAAATCCATGAGATGACATCTCTTTGAGGTGTCTGTCAAACATTCCACATTCCCTATTTATGCTTCTACATTTTACATACATGTCTAGTAGGACCATTGTAACTGCAACGTCTTACAAAACTCCTCTATCCTTACACTTTGATGGATGTTCATAACCTATTTCAAAACTCCATGCTAGCATAGGACAGGGATGCCGGAAAAGGGTGTGGAATTGGCTTTAAACCTGCAATTATTTCCATCCCATTAGATATTAGGTTTTGTTGCTTCCTCTATATTATAGTTAACATTTAGGGTTTTCCCATATATAAAATAATTAGGGTTCCCTTAATAGGATAGTAATTAGAGTTATATCTAAATGACAATGTATATATTATTTATTACCTTGCAATAGATAGATGTTGTTTACATTTTGAAGTATAATAATTGTTATTATTAATTATTTAGATCATTAATGTATTCCCATTTACTATTATTAATTATATGGGTGAATTAGTATCTTACTAATTGTTATATAAAAGTATTCATATATATGCAATTACATTATTATATTTTATTAATTTAAAAGATTATTAGTAGGCTACTGATTATTATTGGTGATGTAGAAATTAATTATCAGAGTCCTATAGACATAGGCTTACCTTCAAAAATTTAACCAAACAATGTTTGAGAACCTTCATTTATAACTATTTAAATATGCTCAGTTATAATTGATGAATCTTTAAATTAACCATAATTGGAGTAATAGTTACGTTTTGATTTTGATGTTTTGATTTATTTGTAATAAGATTAAAAATGGTAATTTGATGGTTAATGAGTAAGGTTATGATTGAATGTCATTATGAGTTGTAAATAAAATGTTTCATCAACAAGAGACATCCTGCTCTCATAACATCATTATCTCAAGATACCTTCAAGATGATGTTTAATCTATGTTGTAAATGCATCATGATGAGGTAATAATCTCCTTCAAGGATGTATTGTTTGTTCATTTAATTTTATTGAACTTTTGTTAAGTATTATGTTTGATAATGGGGGGACTTTGGTAATCATAAATGAGGGAGTATGCTGTTTATTGTTGTGGTGATTGCTTCAACTGGACATTTTGGGCAATGATTTAAGAGTTGATCCTTGTGATTATGTTTAGTATGCAAGAAGGTAAATGCCTTGCATTGTATATGTATACTTGTCGTTATGATGGTAATTGTCTTGCTTGATGGATAAGGTCTTCTAGATCCAGGTAGGGGAGTAGCTTTCAATGTGGGGCTGGGGTCCAAAGTGGCTTGTCAAGGTAACCCATTGAAAGTTGGTAACCAAGTGATAACCTAAAATGAATTAGGGGGAACAAGGGTAGATTCCACATTAAACAAGATAATTGGATTCCTCACCCATGCCTGTAGTGCTAGTTTAGACTATGGATGGGATGAGAAGGTCTGATTGGCAAAATCAACATCCTTGTCCTCATGAAAGGAATGTTGGTTCCGCATGTGTAACCCTATGGGGCCGGTGTCTAGTGAGAGACTGTCAGGGTAACCATAGATGGGGGTTAACATCTAGTGAGAGATTGTCAGGGTAACCCATGTTAGGGACATGTGATGACACTCTTCCCTACTAGAACCTACCATTCCCTAATTGTGTTCTCCCCATTCATTATGTGATTGTCTCTAAAAGTGATGTTTGAATTGCTTGTGATGTTCATATTGACCCGTGTTGTATTGGAGTCATGTGTAGTCCTTGTACCTAATAGTTGTAGTGGGACCTTATGTTATCTCCTAATACAGGGGGTGGACTTTAGGATTCCACATGGTTGGGTGGATTGTGCTTTATCTCCATTGGTTTCCCTTGTTCTTGTTCATGTGCAAGAAGAATTTATCTCTTGTAGCAGATTCCAGATCTTGTACCAGTTTGAGGAGATAGTTATTATGTTCATGTTCTAGTCTTGTATATCAATTGAATCATGTACTATTATCTTGATGTATACATCCCAATGTATTCAGGAAAGTAATATTGTAAACAATGTAATGATGTACTCTCACGTAAGGGAAAATTGTATATGTACTTGTAGTTCTTTATACAGGACCTTAATGATTACTTAACTAATGATATAATATGGAAATGTAAGTGATTATTCATTTGATTCAATAGACTTAGAATGAATTATTTTCGTTAGTTAATTCATGATGTATGTATAGATCTTGTTAATAGTTTGTTAGTAATGCAGCCATGGAACCCTAGAGGATAAAGCTTAGATTAAATGATATGTGTAGATATGATTTATGTTACTTTGATATCTCTTTCTTCAAAAAAAAAAATTATTCATTTAGTATAGCATAGTTGTGTTGATTCTCTTGGGTTTCTTAGTGGGGCATTACATTCTAAGTCTGACATTGTTAATTTCTTGGTGGCTCTCTATGATAAGTCAACTGAAGGTAGTAAGCTTCCCATATTAGATATTGAAGAGAAAATTATTACATGTTGGGTTTTGAATATTGATATTTCAATGCAGTTTAAGGGAGGGAAAACATAGAGAAATGATGTGAAATCATTTCCTCCCTTGATAGACTAGTTCAAATTGAAGTTTGAAGGGGCTTCTAAGGGTGATGTTGCCCCCCAAAAAGGTAGGGCTGATTTGGGATTGCAATAGAAACATCAAAGGATCCCATTCTATTTACTTAGGGAAGCAAACTAATCACTTCACCAAATTTATTGTGGCTTACCAAGGGGTGAAATTTGTTAAAGATACAGGAATTCAACATTGCTAATAGAAGGAGACTCAACATTATAATATGTCTTAAGAGGAAGGATAAACCTAGTTGGATTATTGAGAACTTGATCCAAGACTCCATCAAAGTTATTGATTCTCTTAATGAAAGTAAATTTCAGCATAGCTTCAGGGAGGCTAATGGAGTCACTAAAAAGGAAGTTAGTTCAATTAGAGATAACAGATGTGTGGGGAATAACTACCCACTTAAAGCCATATTATTAGCTAAACATGATGTTGGTGGATAATTTTTTCATGTCTTGTATTGTGATGACTATACTCTTAATTGTAAAAACTAAGGTCCCTCTTTCATGTTCATGGTGTGAAATATGGAATCCATCATATGATACAACTATCATGGTGGAGTTTGTGTGAAGTGATTTAGCCTTCATGATCATTGGATTCACACCACTTTTATCTTGAAATCTCACTATGTTGGAAAATGACATGAAGAAATGGGTTTCAATTTGTAATTTCCCTCTATAGACCAACATTTGTGAGGGACCCAAAATTGATTTAGATCATGGGTTGTGATAGAAATAGGATAGAGCCTATTTCTTGTGACAACCTCCAGAAAAATCAAAAAGTGTGGTATATTTTAGAGGCTAATAGTCTTAATCCATTCATCAAATGGGTCAATGGTTATTATCTCAATATCGTAGCTAAATTTACTTGAAAGTGGCATAGCATGGATGTGAAAATGATGGTGGTAGAAATGGTTACCTTAGAGGAAGTGATTGCAGAAGTCATAGGGTTTATGATAGAAGGAAGGAAGAATTTTAAAGATAAAAACATTGGGAAAGAGGCCAAATAGATCTTCCTTCACAAAGATGGGTCTCTAGAATGTTACGAGTCTAGTTAAGCTATAAAATCTATTAAAAATCCCTATAATGATATATTTGTTGTTATTATGAACTATAATACTATAGAAGGTAGATTCATGATCCTATTCACATATCACCTTACTATCATCACCTAATTTTGGTTCCACCACAAGATTTCTCTCCCCTTTTATATTTTATCATTCCTATAAGTCATTGTGAATGAATTCATGTGGGAGGTAGGAAACTACTTAACCCTTGTTGGCTTGATCTTTTTAATTGTTAATCACTACAAGCAAACTCATCGGGCAAGGTTAAGGTAAGTGTTGCTATAAAAAGAGGAAAAATCTATAAGGTGGAATCCTCTAGTATGGAGGAGGATAGCTATGAGGCTATAGGCTTGACCAATAGTTTTAAGGGAGCTAATGAATTCTATGTAATTGTCTGAGGACCAAATGAAGGACAATCATTATTTTGAGGAAATTGGAGATGACAAGAAGCAGAGAAAAAAAGAGAATGATAATGTCTAGGGAGAACTAGTGGCTAGGGCCAACGTTCCTAAAATTCCTAGACCTTTTCCACACCCTTATGGTGAAAATGTGGTTAACTTGTGTGACAAAAATTCCTTGCACAGTGTTATTAAAATCATCGATCATTTGGTGGATCAATCAACTAGTCTTGTATAGGAAACAAAAATCCACCATTAGTTGTCCAAATGATTCTTTATTGAATTAAACAATATTAATATAAAAATTGCAATGTTGGGGTAGAAGTACAAGGGGAAAATCTTGGTGCTAGAGGAGGAGGATAAATTTGTCCTACAATACTAAAACACAATGAGGGAAATCAGTATTCATAATATTGAAAAGGACAAATAGAAGATGAGACTGTAGGCACTAGAGGAGGAGTTAAAAGAGTTAAAAGAATGCATGAAAAAACCAAGAGTTTAGACTACATGAAATAGGGGACTAAGGCTAGTGTTCAAAACCTCCAAAAAGGAAAAAGATAGAATACTCGAGGTAACACCAGTAAGGTCATAACTGGTAGAGGTGAAGGCAACATTGAAAAGGGCTTCAAAACTATGGAATTAGAAGCATTTGAAGTTTTACTTAATCTATAGTTTTACCTTGCCCTAGTGGCGTTGATGGTGGTGTGCTATTCTGGTCTTCCTTCTTTTCCTTTTTTTGTTTTCTTCATTATCTTTGGTTCAGTTCTACTATTGGGTAGCTCTATTTTGGTGTCCTTGTAGCTAGTTAGCTATATTTCCACTATAAATTTTTCTTTGTTTAGGGTTTATGGTCCTTTCAAAACCAACTTATCTAAATCAAAACTATGTACTTGTATTTTTCATATCCAATGTTTTCGGTCACTATCTATGATCAACTATTAAGACGTGGAAAAAAAATATTGAATTAAAAAAAAATCTCACTCAATACTTGATGAGGACAAGGGGAAGTATGTACAAGTGAAATTAATGAAAGAGGATTTAGATAAAGATGAGGAGGTAAAATTGATGAGTAGGATAATGAGTACTAAAATTTCTTAGAAGATTTTTTATATGTGTACTATCATATTGAGTACCAAACTCATGTGTGCTTAGAAATAGTGGTTAATTCATATATCATACCACTACATCCCAATCTAATATCACAAATCCAAAAAATATGGTACTACTAAATCTCTAGTAGGAGTAGTGTTGGTGGTAGTACTAGTAATGGTAGTAGTACTAATAGCAACAACAACACCAACAATGATGAGAGAAAAACACAAGTAAGCTTAGGAAATGAAATGAATACAAATACAACATACATTCATGTGAAAAATAATAAAACTATTTGAAACATTAAAAGAGAAGGGAATTAACAATACAATCCTAAAAAATGATAGAAAATGGTGTAGATCAAAAATAAGGAAAATGAAGGGAAATTTTTTTGAAGAGATAATAATCCAGATGGAGTGCATGTATTGTTTCTCATTGAATTTAACATTAGTTTTAAGATAATTGTTATCACCTAAATATGCACCCTGACTAATTTGCATAAATTAGTCTATTTGATGAAACATGGGAAGACCTCTAAAGTTGTGGGTCACTTTGTAGGCAGAGGTCAACCTCCGGAGAAGGACGGCTTCTTAATGGGCTTCACCTATATTAACTTCCTTGGGAAAAGGGTAAGAAAGATTTGTATAAACTGAATCTATAATCTACTGGGTGATGCACCAAACTGACCTTGGACACAAACCTAGATAATCAACACTAGCTTAAAAACAATTGAAATAAACTTGCACAACTCATTCTTGTATGTATTTACATAAATATTTCACAAAAAAGTCCTGATGCTCAAACTTTTAGAAGGAAGGTGACTTCACAACTACAAGCTATTCACAAAACTTGACACAAATCATGACCTGCATAAACAAATTCCTGCATAAAGGTGCTGAACACGAGATAGAACTATAAGGAAATAATAGTACCTTATAGATAGCTCGATCAAACCATTTAAATGCACACAATCAAGCAAGGAATAAGAAGGCAATACTCCAAAATTCATTAATAACCAAGGTCTTCTCTTCTATTCATGTCCAAAAATGTGAGTTACAAACTGTCAAAATCTGAGCAAGGATTATCAAAACCACAAGTCTCCAAAATTTTGCATAATCAGAACTAACTACAAAATGAGTCACAAAGTGACTATATTCATCAACTCCCTCTCAAAATCCACCAAAAAAGGAACTAAAAACTAATTGCGGCTGATGCCTCCAAAAAGCACCAAATCTAGCAATTGAATCAACTCCAAAAGAGCTCATAACTATGGAAAATGTCAAGCTTGACCAAGTCAAACATGATGACACCTAAAACTGTCCACCAAAAGCTCTCGTTTGCTCTCCAAAGTCATTGAAACCTACTCAACCTTCTCCTAAATCTCTTGCACATGTTGATCAACTCTCACAACTTCCTCCTATATACTTAGCATGTGCCAAGGCATGAGAAGACCCTTAATACCTTGCATTCTCTTTACCACCTCTTTGCATTGTCATTTTTGTATCTTTCATTCCTCTGTGTATGACATTGTCTTGTATCTGGCTCTTGCTGTCAAAAACTGAGAAATGAGGGTTTATTTTACTAGGGTTTGATTTATAAAACCCTAAGGTCCTTTTGCGAACGGCCATGAAATATGATAGCTTCTCCAAATATAACATTTGTCACACCTTGGCCTTTAGTGCAAGGTAGCCATGCAGCCACAAAGGCATCCATTTTATTCAAATAAGGTTCCACCCCCAAAGGCCTTCCTGATATCATTATCACAAGGCATCTGATATTATTATTGCATACAATATTTATCACCTCAGTTCCTTTCAGAGGAATTGTGAGAAAAGAATTGTCACCCCCATTCTCAATATATTGAGTTTCTCCAACAATGACAATAGCTTAGGAGAATTCTTTCCCTTCAAGGAAATTTGAATTTGGATTTTCTTCATACACCACTTCAGTTTCTGGACTGACTGCCTTTTTATTGCTTCTAGAATACTAGTATCCCAGGTTATCTACATGACTGCCTGCTACTAGTATCTTCTATACATTCTTATTTAAAGGCAATAATGGTTTATCAGCCCTGCCTGTGTCACTTAACTCAACATTTCTACCATTATATTAGTCATTTTAATGACTATTTTTCTGAGTTTTGTAATAGTCTTTTAGAACTATTTTCTGCCTTAAATAACAATCTTTAAGACTATTTTCCATATCCATTTCTTCTAAGTAATCATTGATCATTTAGAAACTACTTCAACCACTGTGTTATGAGCCTCACGACTATCCCTTATCCCAGCAACAACTGTGATATGCCCTTTGAAACAAACCCTACATTGTCATTTGTACTATTCATGAAATTGACCGAGTTTACTAAGTTTATTAAAGATTATAATCACAGTCATGTTGACTACTTTCTATCATCTAGAGACTATATTCTAAGTCTTCATTAGACTTATTCCAAGGACACGGGTGTACAGAGACTGGGCTGACCCTAAACCTTGCAAACTCTTCTTCTATAGATTTAACAAACTGATGAGGAGACTGATCCAAGATGGTTATATCCTTTGCACCAACATGGTCAATAATACCCATTATGATAAATCCTGTACCACCCCCAACATTCACATCATTCAAGTCTCTACTACACATATGTAATGGTTCAAGAGCACATTTTCTCATGTCTGTCGACAAATACAGTCCCTATAGGACTGTTACTTCTCATGACTACCTATAGATACTTTTCTATGTTATTGATAGTCCTCTACCCTCAAATATATCATAAACCTTCAAAAGTCACTATGTGACAATCTTATCTGTCATAAAATCCTAAACCACAGGCTTGTTAGACTTAGGGCATACAACTGAGAGGGGGGGTGAATCAGTTGTATAAAAACTTTCTTCTAATTAAACACTTAACTTCACTTTGCAATTCAACAGTATAATAATAAATCAATCATGTAATCACAATGCAACAGATCAAGAGCAGAAACACATCAACACATGAGACACCAAGATTTTGACGTGGAAAACTTGGTTAAAGAAAAAACCATGGGGTGATTAACCCAAGATTGTATTCTCTGTTAGAAGAATAGAAAGAACAAAATGGCACATGCCAATTAGGGCTCACTGTTTGAGCACACTGCTCACAAGAGGCTCACTGCCTACAAGAGACTCACTGTCTACAAAAGAATAAGTACCACATACTTGAACTGGACAATAACATCTTCACCATGCCTAAATCAGTTCCATTTGAGCCCAATACTTCTGCTCTGCCTTTCGCTCTACTCCTTCCTACCACACTCTCATCTCCACAAGGACACCTTTGAAATGACTTCGTAATCACTTGTTTATACAAGACATCAACTTAGGAATAATCATCTAAGTCGGCAATCATCCGGTCGGCCAGTCTCAGGAAGAACTCCTTCACCTAGAGATTATCCTTCAATTGTGAGCTCCAACTTCAATGCAGACCATCCACACAATCCAAACATGATCCAAAGACCTCCACAAGATTTCCTGAATCACCAAGAACATCCGCACTTCATCTGCATACTGAAATCCTTCTCTCCTTCATCCAGAACCTCAAGAACACAGTCTGTCACTACTGTCACAAAGGAATAGATGCTTCTGGACCTCTAGACCATAAACCAATCAAGTTGATACTTCAAACAGACTTCCTAAACACTTTCTCAAATCTACATAACAAGACAATGCATTTCTAAATCTCACCAGACCTTTCTGTAACACTCTGTCACCTCTGAATACCTACCAGAACCGGTTTAACTTGATTAGCCATAACTTCAAATCTTCATGCGGACCTCTAAAATCTTTACTAGACCAAACTAAGACACATATCTACAAACCCTTTAATCCACATCCTCTGATCCTCTTCCTATCTTAGACTATTGCCTTACTGTCATCACTGTTCCCGATTGAGACTAATTTTCTCAATATCCTCAGCACACAGCTCATTTGATTCTTATCATTAATGAAACAGGAGTATGTTGACATCAATGAAAACACCGGTTAGGTCCATACTTGCAACAATCTCCCCCTTTGTCATTGATGGCAACATATGATGTGAAAAACTATTTTGACCATTAAGACAAGAACTGCTCCTTACTGTCACAACTCCCCCTATCAGCAACAACCATTCACATGTCATCTCTCCCTTTACTACTCTCCCTTTGCTCAGCAACCACTTGTTTTTCACGTGTCTTCTCTCCCCCTTTGACATCAATGGTAAAGGACACATACTTGCAATTCCACCACTTCATAATTATATCTCCTGCTCCCCTTGAATAGCAGCTCCCCATCATCAATCCAAACCACAAGATGTGACTAAGATATCCACCAGACTGATGCACATCAGTACACCTTAGTTCATCACTGGAGGGGCAATAACCCCTAGCTTCTGCCTGAGTACTCAAAAGAGTCCTTAGGTAGAGGTTTAGTAAAAATGTCTGCAATCTGATCCTTGGAAGGCACAAACTCCAATCTGACTTCATCCTTATTCACTTGCTCTCTCAAAAAGTGAAACTTGATCGATATATGTTTAGTCTTTGAATGCAACACTGGATTCTTAGATATATTTATTGCACTTGAATTATCACAGAAAATTGTGATAGGCACCTCATATTCCACTTTGATATCTCTTAGCATCTGCTTCATCCCAAAACTTGAGTGCAACTACCTGCTGCTACAATATATTCTGCTTCAGTTGTAGACAGAGATATTGCCTCTTATTTCTTGCTTAGCCAAGAAACCAATCTCTTTCCCAAAAATAATGCTCCACCACTGGTACTCTTCCGGTCATCCACATCTCCTGCCCAATCAGCATCTGTATATGCATGAAGAGAGAAATCATGATCTCTAGGATACCATAGACCATACTCAACTATCCCTTTTAGATATCTGAAAATCCTCTTAATTGCCATGACATGAGATTCTCTAGGATCAGCTTGGAATCTAGCAACAAGACCAACCGCCTGCATAATGTCTAGTCTAGTTTGAGTGAGATACAACAATCCTCCAATCATTGACCTATACATTGTCTGATCAGCCCTAGGAGAGTCATCATCTTTGCTCAACTTACATCACGTTGTCATGGGAGTGTTCATTGGTTTAGAGTATTCCATTCCAAATTTCTTCATCAATTCTTTCACATATTTGGTCTGAGAAATGAAGATTCCTTTCTTTGTTTGAGTGATTTGTAGACCCAAGAAGAAATTCATTTCACCAAGCATGGACATCTCAAATTCACTTTTCATTTGATTTGCAAAATTTTTACACATACTATCTCTTCCTCCAAAAATGATATCATCAACAAACACTTCAACAATCAAGATGTTTTCATAATCAATTTTGAAATATAAATTACGTCAGCAGTACCTTTGTTGAAACCAATCTTTAAAAGATGCTTATCCAATCTTTCATACCAGGCTCTTAGGGCTTGCTTCAGTCCATACAAAGACTTCTTCAACTTGTAGACCATATCACCATGATCAGACAATTGAAATCCATCCGGTTGCTCTATGTACACTTCTTCTTCCAAGTCACCATTCAGGAAGGTAGACTTGACATCCATCTGATATACCTTGAAATCTTTGAAAGCAGCAAAAGCAAGAAATAATCTGACTGCTTCAATTCTTGCCACTGGAGCAAAGGTTTCTTCAAAATCAACTCCTTCTATTTGAGAATAGCCCTTACAGACCAATCTGGCTTTATTCCTGATTACTTCACCAACTTCATTTAGTTTGTTCCAGAAGACCCATTTGGTTCGAATCACATTCTTGTTTCTAGGTCTGGGAACAAGATCCCAAGTGTGATTTTTCTCAATTTGCATCAACTCTTCCTCCATTGCTTTAGTCCAGTTTTCATCATTGCAAGCTTCATTTACAGTCTTAGGTTCAATCTTTGAAATCAAGCAATATTCATCTAAATTTTGAGCAATTTTCCTTCTTGTTTGTACACCTTTGCTTTTATCCCCTATGATCTAATCTTTAGATTGGTTCAGTCTTACATACCTAGGTACTTTGGGAGTTTCTTGCACTTCTGCTCCTTCATCAGGCTCATTCAAACTTATCTCTTCTTCTTGATTTACTAGATCAGTTTGAATCTGACTTTCAGAAGAGGCTTGGGCTCCTTGAATCAGAACATCATTCTGACCATCTTCATCATATTCATAAAACCTTGAGGGTTTTTCAATTCCTTCATCAACCTTTACATTTGTACTTTCTATAATCTTTCTCAGTCTCTTGTGATAACACTGGTATGCTTTGCTTTGAGTGGAGTAACCCAAGAATATTCCTTCATCACTTCTAGCATCAAACTTTCCTAGATCTTCATCTCTTTTAATGTAACATTTGCTACCAAACACTCTAAAATACCTCACAGTAGGAGTGATGCCAAACCAAAGTTCATAAGGAGTCTTACCAGTATTGCTTCTGATTTGAACTCGATTGAGAGTATAGACTGCAGTGCTGACAACTTCTCTTCAGTAGATTTGAGGAACATTTGCTTCCATCATCATGGTTCTAGATGCTTCCTAGATGGTCCGGTTCTTTCTTTCAACTACATTCTGTTGTGGAGTCCTAGGAGCAGACAACTGTCTCTTTATTCCATGTTTCTCATAGAAATCTATGAATTCACCGGATGTGAATTCTACACCTCTATCAGACCTCAGACATTTCAGTTTTAATCTGGTTTCATTCTCTACCATAGCCTTGAATATTTTGAATTTCTCAAAATCTTCTGATTTCTCTTTTAGAAAGGTTATCCACATCATCCAGGAGTAGTCATCAATTAGTAACATGAAGTATCTATCACCTTGCACACTTTTGATTCTTGCCGGACCACAAAGATTAGTATGAACTAAGTCCAATAATCTGGTAGAAGACAGTTCCTTACTTTTGAATGTGACTCTACTCAACTTACCCAACTGACATTCTTTGCACAAACTATTAGTAGGTTTCACCAATTTTGGAAGATCTCTTACAGCTTGAGCATTGCTTATCTTGATGATATTATCAAAATTCACATGACACATCCTCCTATGCCATAACCAACTCTGATCAACTTGAACAAATAAGCAACTTTTACGAGTATCAACTAGATGGTAGATATTACCTTTAGTCTGAGTACTGGATGCAATCTCTGTTCTGGAACTTTCAAAGATCTTGCACTTTCCATTCTTGAATTGGAGGTCATAGCCCTTGCCCACCAACTATCCAACACTGAGAAGATTGTGCTTCAATCCTTCAACATACAGAACATTACCAGTTTTGTTCCTTCCATCAAAAGAAATAGTTCCTCTACCTTTGATTCTACCAACAGAATTATCACCAAACTTTACCACTACTCCTTCATACCTTTCCAAATCAATGAACTTATTTTTGTCACCTATCATATGGTGAGAGCAACCACTATCAATGACACAATCATCCTTTTCTTCAACTTGGGCAGCCAGAGCTCTTTCCATAGTCTTATGATTGACAGATATAGAGGACATTGGATCTTCTTCCTTGATGGCAATGAACACCCATTCATTTCCAGATTTATTTCCTATCTCTGATTCATCATCTGTTACTCCTTCATTATCATCATATTCATGTACATAATAACAATTCTTTTGGAACCTTGGCTTGTTAGGATTTTGCCTTGAAAACCTTTCTTGACACCTTGAGGCAAAATGACTAATCTTATTGCAGTTAAAACACTTGAAAGGTAATTTTCCTTCATACTTACCAGATCCTCTTGGTAGCCTCTTTGCAATGAGGACTTCAAGTTGAGCAGTCTATACTTCTTCCTCCAGATCTTTTCTTGCTTTTTCATACCATGATAGCTTCCTTGATGAATTCTCTCCTGGATCAAACCTTTGTTTACCTTTAACAGAGGCACTGGCTTTGAATGCAGATTCAGTCTTGGGGGGTCATCTCCAAACTCTGTCATTTCAAATGCTCTGAATTCTTCAATGGCAGTAGCCTTGATTTTGTAAGAAGCAGGAAGGGATTTGAGAATTTTGCCAACAATCTCATCTTCATCCAAGACTCCACCAGCATTTCTAATTCCACAAACAAGTTCATTTACTCTTGGCATAAAAGTAGTGATGTTTTCATCTTCTCTCATCTTCAGATTTTTGAACTTTCCTTTCAGACTTTGTAACCTTGCACTTTTGACATACTTGTCTCCTTCATACAGAAGTTCTAGTTTTTGCCAAATCTGAAAAGCAGTTGGTAGGTCAATAACATTTGAGAGCTCTAAATCAGATAATGTGCTTAGAAGAGCCTCTATAGTCCACAGATTGTTTTCAGCGTCTGTGATTTCATTTTGGGTTTTCAGACCACCCTGTGGAGGTACATACTATGTTGTAACCATGGTCCAGTACGCCACTCCCATACATCTCAAGTGACATTTCATGCGACCTTTCCAGAGATTAAAATTGGTTCCATCAAACTTCGGACTATCCTTCTTGTAAGATGACATCCTGGATCTCCTCAAGCGGTTAAGCTCTTTTAGAGGAACTTAGCTCTGATACCAATTGTTAGACTTAGGGCATACAACTGAGAGGGGGGGTGAATCAGTTGTATAAAAACTTTCTTCCAATTAAACACTTAACTTCACTTTGCAATTCAATAGTATAATAATAAATCAATCATGTAATCACAATGCAACAGATCAAGAGCAGAAACACATTAACACATGAGACACCAAGATTTTGACGTGGAAAACCCAGTTAAGGGAAAAACCACGGGGTGATTAACCCAAGATTGTATTCTCTGTTAGAAGAATAGAAAAAACAAAATGGCACATGCCAATTAGGGCTCACTACCTGAGCACACTGCTCACAAGAGGCTCACTGCCTACAAGAGACTCACTGTCTACAAAAGAATAAATACCACATACTTGAACTGGAGAATAGCATCTTCACCATGCCTGAATCAGTTCCATTTGAGCCCAATACTTCTGCTCTGCCTTTTGCTTACTCCTTGCTACCACACTCTCATCTCCACAAGGACGCCTTTGAAATGACTTCGCAATCACTTATGTATACAAGACATCAACTTAGGAATAATCATCTAAGTCGAGAAACATCTAGAATAACATCCACAAGATGTGTAACTCATCCAGTCAGCCAGTCTCAGGGAAAACTCCTTCACCCAGAGGTTATCCTTCAATTGCGAGCTCCAACTTCGATGCAGACCATCCACACGATCCAAACATGAACCAAAGACCTCCACAAGATTTCCTGAATCACCAAGAACATCCGCACTTCATCTGCATACTGAAATCCTTCTCTCCTTCATCTGGAACCTCAAGAACACAGTCTGTCACTACTGTCACAAAGGAATAGATGCTTCCAAACCTCCAGACCACAAACCAATCAAGTTGATACTTCAACTAGACTTCTTGAACACTTTCTCAAATCCGTAGAACAAGACAATGCATTTTTCGGATGTCACTGGACCTTTCTGTAACACTCTGTCACCTCTGAATACCTACCAGAACCGATTTAACTTGATCAGCCATAACTTCTTTAGATCTTCATGTAGACCTCTGAAATCTTTACTGGACCACACTAAGACACGTATCTACAAACCCTTTAATCCACATCCTCTGATCCTCTTCCTATCTTAGACTATTGCCTTATTATCATCATTGTTCTTCACTATTCCTGATTGAGACTAATTTTCTCAATATCCTCAGCACACAGCTCATTCAATTCTTATCATTAATACAACAGGAGTATGTTGACATCAATGACAACACCGGTTAGGTCCATACTTGCAACAAGGCTATGTAGACCTTTTATCTCTATTATGACCTAATGTTCCTTTTCTCACAATTCTTTGCAATCCTTCTAATAATCTAATGTATCTTTTCCTTAGATCACTGTTGACTGTCACGAAAAGACACCCAAAAGACTTTTAAAATAGATTGACGCTCGTTGTGCCCTTTTATTATAGTCATCAATGACTATTTCTTCTATCTTCTATAATAGCTGATGATTTGCAAGTAGACTTTCTTATTGTCATCTCTACATTTGATTGTCACCTTCCACATGTTTTTGCATGCTCCATCATCTATATCTACTTCTCCATATTTGGGGTTTGCACCTTTGTATCTCTTAGTGTTGTCTTAAACTTAGGATCTCTTATATCCCCCTTGGATTCACTATATCTTGTTACTACTATCCTTGGTTAATGCTCTTGGAGGCTCTGTATTTATTTTGGTAGTGTTTGATTTTATCTTGACTATCTCCTAACTTGTCTTTTCATGAAGTTTCAACCCCTTTTACAATGTTATGAGAATCTTTCAAAGGTTTTGCTTGTCTCTACAACACAATACTAATAATAGAAGGGTCCTTCATCTTCTCATGACTTCGTGGCTATATCTCTGGTATCCCTACTTGTCACTCAAGATTGTATCTCTCAATGACTGTTTGTACACTACTGCTTACAGTGAGGAAACTGTCCCCTATTGTGTAATTGATCTCTATCTTCTTCAAGATTACTGTTATATGACTTTTGATGAGATTATTGATGAGTGTTTTCAAGGACTTTATGACTGTTCTCTCACCCATATACAATCTTCTTGCTATGGCTTTATTAGGAACTTGAAAACTGTTGTCAAACTTGTACATTGTATAAATATCTTCTATAGGTAATTGTCCATATCTTGAGATACTTTTGTTCCTTGAAACTTGATGATTGTTTTCCTTTGAATCTTACAAGAATCATTCTAGCCTTGTATTTAGTGTACCTTGCAACATCTGATACACCTCCTCAACTGCCATTAATTCCTAATGCTATCCTAGATGTTGTTCTATTTACATTCATTATCTCAGTTCCTTTAAGCTCCTCAAAGGCCTTAGAAAATCTATACTTCTTTAGAAATCTCTGCTACACCTTTCACACTATATTTGTATGACTATCAACAACAGTCCCTTACAATTTAATGTGCTGATAGATTGGTTTCTTAGCTATTGACTACTCTTGAATAGACTATTGTTTGACAAGGATTGCTGCTTATTAGGGCATTGACTGTTACTCCAGCACATTGGCACTATTTGTATACTATTTTTGCTCATGATATTCATGCATCGTACTGCCTTGACTATTAGTATGGCAAATTTATAGCTCTTATCTACCTCTTTGTTGTCCTCAATGACTAATATATAACAATCTTCTCAAACATTATGCTTGTACAAGACTAGAAGATGGTGGTCAAGCTACACTTAGTGATTGCCAACTATGACTGTCATACCATTTGTGTGCTACATTAGCATTCATTGTTTACTTGTGATCTCTGTATCACCATCACATATTCATAACTATAGCTTTTATCTAAAAACCATTATCAGTATAGCATTTACTCTTTATAGCTTGAGATCATTATGACTGTATCACTGAGACTTATAGTGTTCAACCTTCTTGTCATGACACCTATGAGATTGTCTGATAGTGCTTTGTCATTTGTTGTCCCCCGAGGACTGTTACATGCATGATTGTCCCTTACTCCACACAGTCTATACTCTTTATGACATGAAATTATATGAAATGCTTCTGTAACACTTATGAGCTCAGCTCAACCATTGTGGGAGCCACATTTTTTGCACTCATAGTATAATTTGATGAATTACACAGAATCATAATTTCACTTCTATCTGCACATGAAGCAATCTTGTTAGAAAATAAATGCATACTTTGGATGTGTTTGATAACTGGCTTGTTTTCTAGGACATCCAAAGCATACATTTCTTGTTTAATGCACATTGAGACCAATATATGCATGCATAGGGTGAATGTGTATACAATGTTGGTAATCAACCATTGCTTAAAGCATTGGTCTAATACCATTGCTCAATCTTTTGCAGGAAAATAGGAACCATGAGAAATCTAGTGGCTCGGAGCTACATCAATTTACAACATCCTCGGTCAACATAGCAAACCAGTCATTCAGACAATGACTGGTTACCTTTCCTTCTATACACATTCATTTCTCTTTATTACTTATTCATTTATTTCTTTTTCTGAATTTGTATTTGAATAAGCAATAGTCAATCTCACCGCTTGTGTGAGATAATGAACACTCTTACATTTAATAAAAATTACATGAAAGATTTGTGTAAATCTTTTCTCTATTACATGCACTTGGATAAATGTAGTAATTTGACAATCATAATCTTTCAAATTAGTTCATTTATGCACTTGAATGTAATATAATAAGGATCAGATAAAATGTACCTTTAAACTTTGAATCAAAGCTCTAACTGAATGAGATGTAGTGAAATTTAGGTAACATTTTTGGCGACATCTACTATATGTTTGCCTGCTAAATATCAGACCAGTTGCCTGAAGCTTATCAATTGGGCACAAGGTCACTCAGAGACTTCAAAAATACTTTTAGACAAATAGTTTTGACTTCTGTAACTCAGCAAAACAGTAGTGAAAGACATCTAGAAACCTAACTAAAAAGAAAAATACAGAAAGGCAACTAACTAACTATGCTGAACAACACTTAGGGAACTAAAAACTATAACAGGAAACCTATTCTATCCTATCCTAACTACAAAAGAAGCTGATCAAACAAAACTATCAACTGGCTTTGCAAAGTAACACCGTTTTCTAATCAACCACTAATGCATTACATGATTATACATTGCTGAAAAAACATGAAACATGTGCATATATTCAATAGACTGTTGTAATGTTTTGTGAAAGGTGCAAATGAACTCACTTACACCTTGATATTGATCATGCCTATTGCTGTCCTAGACTACGCAAGTGAGCTGAATCTGATCACTTCCAGCTCCAACTCTAACTTTAGCTTTCTTTTCGATCGCATCCTCATGCTCAGGTGCAAGCATCATCTATGGAACTTCAATAGCCTTCATACTGGCTAAGTATCTAATAGGACAACCACTAGAATGGATAAAACTTGGCCTCTTATTGCGGTCTTCATGCTTATACACTACTGTCTCATCATCCTACTGATTGGAATCACTTGATTCCCAAGATGCAATAGAAACCATGGCGGTTTCCTCCACTTTTTCCTATTGTTCATGGATCTGTTCTTCAACTTTTGTTGCTTTATCATTCAACTTTAAACAAAATGTCTCAAAATCATCCCAGAACAGGTCTTCATCACACTCTGCTTTTTTGCATGGGAAGATTGATTTTTACATTATGGAAATCTTCATGAACCAAAGTTTCTTCTTCATGCCTATTGATAACCTCTTGAACCAGGAACTCATCACGCTATTTAACATCTTGTAGCTATCCCAAAACTTCTTCATTTTGTTCAACAAATGAAGGTAGGCCATCAGACCAAAGCTTATCAACCTCTTTTTTACCAAGTTCCTCATGTTCATTTGTCTCCTCTTCAACAAAAGATGGGAGCTTCTCAAACAAAACAGTCAATACTTCATTCTGAGAACCCCTCTTTAGTTCCATATCTTGCTACTTCAACTTGTTATGCTCATCAACCTGCTGCCCCGGATTTGTAGCCTCCATCTATTCTACTTTCGGGATGCTAGAGAATGTTTCCATTTGTATGGTTGGTGCTGGTACCTTACCTAAATGTGAGCAGAAAAGTTCAATTTCTGTTTGACATGAATCATCTTCAAGCTCTTGATCATTTGAATCAGGGCTGCTTTCACAAGCCTCATAAGAACCTCCATTAATGCTGTTAGGCTCCAAATCAGGTTCACCTGTATCTTCCTAATCACTGCACCAGCTAGATACCTCAAAATAATCATTGATATTCTACTACATTGGTTGATCTTTTGAGATGGAAATTGAAACAACTTCATCCTTTTCAATAAAACTAGGAAAATCATCAGTAGAAACAAACAAAAACACCTTTTGAGAGCCCTTTTCATGTTCAATCTCTTGCTACTTTAATTGAGGACACTCCTTAACCACAAGTGATAGATCTACCCTTCAGACCTTCTCCCAGAGGAGTGCAACCTCTTAATCAATGAGTTCCTTGTTAGATTCATTAAGTATGGAAGATTGGGGAGCTTTGTGAATTTCTTGCAAGCAAAATTTCTACTCAAGGGAATGTTCTGTCCTGGGCTAAAACTGATTGTTAATGGATTAGTCTCGAATGCTCACAGGCTCCTCAGCAAAATCAAATCCTATAGTAGGCATGAGTTTTCCAAAGTCCATTAATTAAGTATAGAGAGTGCTTCTAGATTAAAATCCTTTGAAACTTGGGATTTCAACTTTCTGAGGAGTCTGTTTGCATTCAAGATTACCTTCTTGGAAGGGAAATGATTCTTCTAGTGGCTCGTTTTGGGGCATACTATATTCAGTCTGCACTAACCTTGGTTCTTGTAAGGGTAAAGGATTTCTAAAACTGGGATTCTTGACTTTGGTAGGGATAAGAGGTTCATTTTGCTTGAAATTTGAAAGATTATACCTACATACAGGTCTTTCAAAATAGACTGATTTGGAATGACAAGACTTTCCTGAACATGATGCCTATGTGCTTGAGCTAGTAAAAGTTTCAACTATTCTTCTCTCACTACTATCCCTTGCTCAAACTGTGTTCTTTGTGCCTCCAACTCCTTCTCTTGAAGAAGGCTTGATAAGCCAACTCATCCTATAGTTGATTATATTCATTCTGCCTATTAACATTTTCTATCTGCTTGTTAAAGTCTAACAAAATGTTTTCAAGCTCCTTAACCTCAGACTGCGTTGGATGATTGGGAGATTGGACAAGGGTGGGTGGGTGGTATGCATGTTGTGCATGCTGGTATACTATTGTTGCATGGCTATTTGGTGTAAAACAAACTACATGGTTGCTCTGATATAGCTGATAAGATGGTGTATGAAAAAGATTTTCATGAAATGGTGGAAAATAAGACATATTTCTTTGAAAAGAAGACATATCATAGCATTCATATGAGCTGGAAACTCATTGAAGACCTTCACAGAGTAAAAATTAGGCCTAATTTTTAGTTAAAATGAGCATAAACTAGCACTTGTCTTCTTGAAACTAGTAGATAGCCCTTTCCAAAGTCGCCACGTGTGTGTAAAGAAAAACACCTCCAACAGGTTGAAAGTACTGTTGTACACACCAAACAGCACTAACAAAATATACAAAATGGACTGAGAATCAGTTCATAGTCCCACTGAGTGTGCCAAAAATTGTTATCACCTAAATATGCACCCTAACTAATTTGCAGAAATTAGTCTATTTGATGAAACATGGGAAGACCTCTAAAGTTGTGGGTCACTTTGTAAGCAAAGGTCAACGTCTGAAGAAGTTTGGCTTCCTAATGGGCTTCACCTATATTAACATGCTTTGGAAGATGATAAGAAAGATTTGCATAAACTGAATCTATAATCTAATGGGTGATGCACCAAACTGACCTTGGACACAAACCTAGATAATCAACACTTGCTTAAAAACAATTGAAATAAACTTGCACAACTCATTCTTGTATGTCTTTACATAAATATTTCACAAGAAAGTCCCAATGCTCAAACTTTTAGAAGGAAGGTGACTTCACAACTACAAGCTATTCACAAAACTTGACACAAATTATGACCTGCATAAAGATGCTGAACATGAGACAGAACTATGAGGAAATAACAGTACCTCACATATAGCTCTATCAAGTCATTTAAATGCACACAATGAAGCAAGGAATGGAGAAGACAATACTCTAAAAGTCATTAATAACCAATGTCTTCTTTGCTATTCATGTCTAAAAGAGCTCATAACTGTGGAAAAAGTCAAGCTTGACCAAGTCAAACATGATGCCACATAAAATTGTCCACCAAAAGCTCTTGTTTTCTCTCCAAAGTCATTAAAACCCAGTCAACCTTCTCCTAAATCTCTTGCACATGTTGAGCAACTCTCACAACTTCCTCCTATATGCTAGGCATGTGCCAAGGTATGAGAAGACCACTTAATACCTTGCATTGTCTTTACCACCTCTTTGCATTTAAGGATAACAATAAACTTTAAATGGTTTATAATTACACCATTTAAGTTTAAATGTTTTACATTTTTTTATTTATGCAAAAAGAAACAAAATTCCAAGCACCTACGTGCTAGTCGTAAGGCATAAAGAATAAAGTAGCACACAAGTCTTGAAGACTTATATGTTTCATTGTGGCACTTAGACACAAAGGTTATCAATTTTTTACCACAAGTTAAAAGGAAAGGTAACAAAAATTTAAAAAAAAGTAATCAAAAAGCCCTTTGGGCTCTTAGGGTTGGAACCCTGGTATGCAAAAGGCAACTTTCACACTTTGCTTTCAATCTTGCACTTTGTATTTTATGCTACTAAGTTGCGCCACCACATTTTTCTCTGTAGACTCCTCTGGAGACACTTCTATGCTAATTTCAAAGGCATTTACACTGGGTTTTCTGATCAAAAGGCTTCAATAGCCATGGGTAAGTTTAGCAAAATGGTTTTCTTGAAGTAAAACTATGAATCTCTGTTGTCTCTAATGTTATTACTACACAATATATGCTAAATGTTTCATTTTCTTTCATGGTTCTGATGAAATACTATATTTCATGCATATATGACTATTCTTTTCAATGAAGAGCTATAGAAGAAGGAAAAGAACTTGTCATTTTTGTATCTTTCATTCCTCTGTGTATGACATTGTCTTGTATCTGGCTCTTACTATCAAAAACTAAGAAACAAGGGTTTATTTTTCTAGGGTTTGATTTATAAAACCCTACAGTCCTTTTGCGAACGGCCATGAAATATGATAGCTTCTCCAAATATAACATTTGTCACACCTTGCCCTTCAGTGCTAGGTAGCCATGTAGCCACAAAGGTGTCCATTTCATTCAAACAAGGTTCCACCACCAAAGGCCTTCTTGATATCATTATTGCAAGGCATCTGATATTATTATTGCATATGGTATTTATCACCTCAGTTCCATTCAGAGGAATTGTGAGAAGAGAATTGTCACCCCCATTCTCAACATATGGAGTTTCTCCAACAACAACAATGGCTTAGGAGAATTCTTTCCCTTCATGGAAATTTGAATCCAGATTTTCTTCATACACCACTTTGGTTTCTGGATTGACTGCCTTTTTATTGCTTCCAGAATACTAGTATCCCAGGTTGTCTACATGACTCCCTGCTACTAGTATCTTCTGTGCATTCTTGTTTAAAGGTAATAATGGTTTATCAGCCCTGCCTATGTCACTTAACTCAACATTTCTGCCATTGTATTAGTCATTTTGATGACTATTTTTCTGAGTTTTGTAACAGTCTTTTAGGACTATTTTCTGCCTTAAATAACAGTCTTTTAGGACTGTTTACCATATCCATTTCTTCTCAGTGATCATTGATCATTTAGAAATTGCTTCAAGCACTATGTTATGAGCCTCAAGACTATCCCTTATCCCAGCAACAATTGTGATATGCCCTTTGAAACAAACCCTACACTGTCATCTGTACTATTCATGAAATCTGCTGAGTTTACTGAGTTTATTAAAGATTATAATCACACTCATGTTGACTACTTTCTATCATCTAGAGACTATATTCTAAGTCTTCATCAGACTTATTCCAAGGACACGGGTCTACATAGACTGGGGCGGCCCTAAACCTTGCAAACTCCTCTTCTATAGATTTAGCAAATTGATGAGGAGACCGATCCAGGATGGTTATATCCTTTGCACCAACATCATCAACAATACCCATTATGATAAATCCTGTCATGCCCACATTTTCCATGTAGTCACAACACTCATCACACATGTCATAGCCACATCTGTCATGTGGTTATGACATGAAACATCAAAAATTTTCTCACGCTTCCCTAGAAACCCCCTCGCATGCGTATGCATGCTCAGTGGTGTACGCTCAAGGCGAAAACTCTACAGTTGTTGGTGGGGTACAAAGTACAATTACGTTCATCCAGACATACACAGTCCAACAAGGGGGTCTCTATGACGCCGTTAACGTTGCTACAAGGTTTATATTATCAAGGTTCCTAACCCTAAATCTTAGCAGATTTCGGCAGCATAATGCCTTACAGCATAAGTGGGAATTACTCAACACTATACTACTTACGGCGTTTCCTGATAGATTAACAACTTCCCACGATGCCTTGTTCCTACTAAATTGACTCATGATCTCCCTATTGGGTTATTTTTCAGCAAAGCACATTTGTCTTCCTTCTTTCTCATTTCCTGAAATATACTCCTACTTCGAACTTAGCATTCTCAACAAGACAGTTCATTTGCCCTCTCTTCCGTTTCTCTGGATCTTAATTTTGATTGTATTTCTATCGCGCTCACCTTAACTATTTCTCTGAAATTTAGTTTGTTTATATTTCGGTCTCTCTCTGTTGATTTCTACGTTTTCTTTATGTTTATCCTGTCCTTTCTTCATATTCTACATCAATCAGAGTTATCACTGTATCTATTTTCAACGTTATTCCTAAATTCTGGATGGTCCAGATCACATAGGCTGGTTTACTACTTCGCTGGGCTCAGTCTCCTAGTTTTCTCCGATCTAGGATTCACCTCTACGTTTGTATTAATTAATCTTGTTCTTAAGCAAAATTAGCGGAAGGTACATCTACTTAGTTCTCTTATTTCAGGTGAAATATGCCGCGCATTTTCTCCTCTGTGTTTTCCAATGTTAGTTTTTCTTCTTCTTTCTCTCTTTCATGTTTCCTCCATTGGACGTTTACTAACTACAGTTGAAATTAAAATGGCCTCACATGGAATGTCTGTGATGGCTTCTTTAAGTTTATTTCCAGTGTTCTTTTAAACAAGGTGACGCATATTTTTCCTCTTCATTTTCCTAGTTATTAAATTGCGTGTATAGTTGAAACTTCTGAGAAACTCTTCCAGAAATGTTATAGTATATTCCTTTATGCTCTCTTTAAATTATAATTTTATTTTCTCTTGTTGTTGTAAAGAGAAAACGGTCTCACTGGTAACTTATATCACCTAATTAATTGATGTCTGTATCTATATACATATATATATATAGATTATATATATACATATGTAAATATATATACAAATATATTTATCTGGTTGTTATTAATACTATTCTTATTATTCATTACTATTGTTAGTTTATTTTATTAATTTATTTAAATATTATTACTATTGTTATTATTACAATTGTTATTCTTCTATTTTTTTTATATTTATCTAAACACTATTATGTCTTCCTTTTTATAAAAACCCCATACAATTGTATTTTTTTTTGAAGGGCTAAAGCCCTAAATTCCTTAAATCATTTCAATGGTGCCCTAACCCCACTTTGTATTTGAGTGGCAGGTTATATTCATGGCAGCGGCCATGGAGGAGGGTCGACCAGAGAAGGGAGGAGGGTTTTTTGTTTGTGTTTCTGAGTGTGAGGCGGCGGGTTTGAGGTGGCGGGAGCCACGTTGGGGCCGCGGACAGGGAGTACGGGGAGCCACACAGAGGAGGTGTCATCCATGGCGGAGGGTGGGAGGTGGAGTTTGTGGCAGTGGGAGCGCAAAGGGTATGGTGTTCGGGCTACGTGGCGGAGGTCTGGCGGGAGGTGGCGGCTTGTAGGCCATGGAAGGAAGAAGGCCGAAGCTATGGTGATAATAGCCGCGGGGAGTTACTGGTGGTGGGGTGTGAAGTGGGCTACGCGGCGTTGTGTGTTCGTGGGGGGGTGTGGGGAGGGGCGGAGCCCCCACCCACACCCCACTTCATGGGGTGTGGGTGGGGGCTCCGCCCCTCCCCACACCCAAGAGTCTATGCGACGGTGGTGGGAAGGTTTGAACCCTTCCCACCACCACTCCACCACTTTTCCTCTTATGTGCTGAGTAAACAGCGAACAAACTATAGTGATGCATTTTTTTTTTATTACATTTCTTTATACTATTTTAAAAAAACAACTCCAAATAAGATTATATATATATATATATCCCACAACTACTCAACTACTCCCAGACTCATTTCTTTCACAGAGAAATAACAAAATTATAGAGAATAAAAAAACTTAAAGTTATTAAATAAAAACTCTATTTAACTGCCATCTATAAGCTTGTTAATGCATATCTTTCTGAGAGAAAAATTTTAATTATGGGGAAATAAAAAAAAAAAAAAAAACTAAAGCTATTGTAATCACATTCTCATATAATGATTGAACATTTAAAAAAAAACAGAGAACAAAATATAATATCATCTAAATGCCATTCACAAACTTAATATAATATATATAAATGCAAATACAGGAATTAAATATAAATCTTTTAAACTGCCATTTATAATTTTATTAAGATATAGATATATATATATATATATATATATATATATATATATATATATATATATATATATATATATATATATATATATATATATATATATATATATATATATATGCAAATACAAGAATTTAGACTTCATACACATAATGTTAAGATCAATTTTTCTTTGCATTTCTTCTCTTAATTCTAACTTGCAATTTTCAATTGAACGCATATTAGTTTAAAATAACGAATGGAGGGAATAAGTAAAATTACATTGACTCATGACTAATTCAAATGACAATATCTAAAAATTAACCAATTACATAATTTCCTCCAAACAATATGATAGATAAAATTTTGCATCTTTGTCTAAAACAACCATACATTTAACTACTTAACAATAGTTACTCCAAAAATACATAATTGTCAAAATTCATATCTAACAAACACTAATGAAGGGAAGAATTTCTCTCTTTCCCCCAAACAATAAGTTTTACAACTTCAGAGGGAGAGAATCTCTCCAAAATAAACTTAAACAGGATGAAGCTCAATGAGCCAAACTCTTCTTATAGCAAGGATGAAATTCTTTCTCCCTAAAGACAGCACTCCTCCAATTTCCACCCATAAGCTTCAAGAGGAAACCTGCATATCAAAGAAAAACAAAGAAGAAAACACCACTCATCTAGCTCTCCTCCCTACCGTAGACCCGCAAGAGGGTCACCCCCGAGCTAGGGAGAATCATGCTCACACCTGGGTAACTCAAGCAATCCACTTCACAACAGGGAACAACAACAATCCCAAAACACACAAACACCCGTGGGTAAATTACACAACACGAAAACTCAACTACAGTGAGGTTTACAAGGGGTAGGAGAGTGGACACACTCGACTCCAGAGTGTCACCCTTACAGATAATACAACCAAGACAATTTCTCTTGGTCTCAAACCAAGTTTGATCACAAATTTTTCAAGGAATCTGTATTTGACTCTCAAGCCAAAGAACTAGTCATAAATACATGCCCTCAAGGCTTTCAACATCCCAAAAGAAGAACCCAGGTATGCACCCGAGGAGGATCACTCCTCCCCTACCCCAAACTTGATGAGCATTTCTCCCAAGTGGGAGAAGCTCTGTCAACAACCCGACAATAGTTCCCACAAAAACAAAACAAAAACACAGCAAATAAACAACTTTCACACTCTTTTCATACAACAATTAGATATACGAAAGAAAGGTAAAACCAAACCAACCTTACAGAGCCCTTCAGGGATGACGCTGTTGTAGAGCTCCACTGAGATCTTCTCCCACCTAAGCCACCAACTCCCTCTTCCTTTTCCTCTCCCAAAAGCTAACTTTCTTATTTTGGCAATAAAAATAAAACTCTCTCCAAAATTCAACTAACTCCATTCCCATCCCAAAATTGAATTCAAATAACCCAAATCCTTTCAGTTTAGAGGAATGGGGAGGTGACACTTGTCACCTCCTCACTCTTCCCAAAACCACTATTATGTCCCAAGGGATGAGTGTTGGCTTATGTCACTCACCCATCCCTAGAGTACTCCTTATCCCTCTCCTCATGTCATTTCTCTTACGCATGGGAGAAATAAAAGGAGTTAAAAGAGGAAAAGATAGGTGACCCATGCCTCTTCTTCCTTCCTTCACTATGGATGACCCCACAACTCATGGGGAATCTCACTAATGATGAGGGTGACTTCAAGTCAATCCTTCTATAATGGATGGGTTTGTAGTCATCTCTTACCTTGGGGATTGAAGAGGGATGGGTTGGGTGTTGGTACAACCCATCATGTCCCCCCCCATACCTCCAATTTTCGCCACTTAACTTTAGGGTGAAGTTAAGATGACCTTATGGAGGTTACTCAAGGGTTACCCATGCCAAATGGGGCCCTGGACCCATGGGGTATAACCCAGGGTCAACTTTAACCTACTCAGGACACCTAGGGTCATGTTAAAATACAAGAAAAGGCCTCAAGAATTTAAATAAAAGAAAAGAAATTCAAATTCAATCTTTTTACAACACAAATCATAAGTCAGTGTTACAAGAGGGTAGACCAACCCATTCGACCTTATGAAAGACCACACTACAACACCACATTAAACATAGAGTGATCTTGGTTCCTCGTGGAACCAGATCGGCTTAATGGGGATTAACAATAACAAGGTGCAGAATGATCTCTGAAATCTGTGGTTTGATTAGTAAATTCTTGCACACTAAATTGCAAGATCAGTTTCACATATAATCATCATAGCCAAAGCAACGTAAAAAAATGCATTATCATGACATAGTTCTAAATAGCATAAATGAAATCATATCACAATTTTCCATCATCACCTAATTAACTTTTCTGAAATGTAAACTTATCCAAACATCACCCAATTTGTTTTTCCATAATCATAATAAAGTTTAATAGTTTGACAAATCCAGGAACTACTATCCCACAAATATAAAAATTATCAATAACAGTAATGTAAATAGTCACCAGAACAGAAGTAAAAAGGGTGGTCCTCACATCCTCTCCCCCTAAGACTCTGTTTCCTCCTGGAAGTCATCAAAAAGGTGAGGATAAAGCGTCTTCAGTTTGTCTGCATCTTCCCATGTCACTGTGACTTCGTCGTATAGGTCCCACTGGACCCTAACCTGGTCCAGCTCTCGACCTTGAAGGGCCAGCGTCCGACGAGCCAATATGCGAATTGGCTCCAATGCCAGCTGTTCGTCTGCCTCTACCTAAAGAGCACTCCAATCCAACACATGAGATAAGTCAGAAATATATTGACGTAAAACTGAGACATGAAATATATCGTGGATACGTGACAGGCTAGGTGGCAAGGCTAGATGATAGGCTACAGGTCCTATCTGCTCCAAGATCTCAAAATGTCCTAAAAATCGAGGTGCGAGCTTAGAGCCCTTCCCGTAACGGATTGGATTCTTGTGCGGTCGGACTCTCAAAAATACTCTGTCACCCACAGAGAAGCTTCGGTCTATCCTCTTAGCATCGGCATACTTCTTCTACTTGTCCTGTGCTTCCTGAAGTCTCTATCTAATCTGTTTGACCTGCTGTTCCATATTCTGAACTATCTCTGGACCAATAGCCATTCTGTCCTCTATCTGATCCCAACTCAATGGTGTTCTGCAAGGTCTGCCGTATAGAGCCTGGAAAGGAGGCATACCCAACGAGCTGTGATACCCATTATTGTAGGCGAATTCAACTAGATATAGGTACTCCTCCCATCTAGACTAATGGTCCATAACATACATGCGAAGCATGTCTTCTAACACCTGGTTAACTCTCTGTTTGTCCGTCGGTTTCCGGATGATAGGCTGAACTGAAGTTGAGCTGTGTGCCCAACGCCTGATGTAAGGCTCTCCAGAATGATGAAGTAAATACGGAATCTCGGTCGGATATAATGCGGTGAGGTACCCCATGAAGTCTAACAATTTGATCAAGAAACACCTTTGCCATGGATGGTGTATTGTATGTTGTGCATATCGGTGAAAAATGCACCACTTTGGTCAGCTTGTCAATTGTCACCATAATAGCATCATGGCGACGTGATGACATAGGTAGACCAACAATAAAATCTATAGAAATGGTGTCCCATTTCCATTCAGGTATCTCGTGATGGTACAACAGTCCTGCTGGATGTTGATGTTCGGCCTTGACCCTCTGACATTCTAGGCAATGAGCAACATATTCTGCAATGTCACGCCTCATCCCAGCCCAATGATAAAGCTGTCGTAAGTCAACATGCATCTTCTTCACTCCTGAGTGTGCTGCATAGGGTGCTCTATGAGCCTCTGATAGGATTACTGTATGAAGATTACCCGCATGGGGTACATAGATGCACTGCCAATGTCAAAGCAAACCATCAAACTCAAGGGTATATCCTACGAATTTGCCCTCAAGGGCCCTCTGATTTAGAATTTCCTGCTACACCTCAAGAAACCACTCATCCTCCGGCAGATGCCGTAAGATGCGATCTCTCAAGTCCACCCTCAAAGTCAGGGTCAGGATCTCGTAGCGCCTTCGACTCAAGGCATCAGCGACCACGTTCTCCTTCCCTTTGATGTAGTGGACGTCAAAGTCATATTCACATAGGAATTCCATCCAACACCGTTGGCGGGCGTTCAAGTTTGGCTGTGTAAAGATATACTGCAAGTTATGATGATCCGAATGGAGTTCAAAGCATCGACCTAAGAGGAAGTGTCTCCAGCGGACCAAAGCATGAATAATTGTTGTGAGTTCTAAGTCGTGAGTAGGGTAGTTTAACTCATGTGTCTTCAGTTTTCATGATTCGTATGCAATCGCTCTACCTCCCTGCATAAGCACAACTCCCAAACCCTCTAATGATGCATCTGTGCAAACAACAAAATCCTCTGCAGGATCTGGAACTGCTAAAATAGGAGCACTGGTAAGACGCACCTTGAGGACTCCAAAGGCCTTTTCACACTGCTCGGTCCAAATGAAACCCTTCCCTTTTCACTGAAGGGAAGTGATGGGATGTGCTATCTTGGAAAAGCCCTCGACAAACCGACGATAATACCCGGCTAACCCCATAAAGCTTCTGACCTTTGTCACATTGGTGGGTGCTGGCCACTCCTGAATTGCTCTGATTTTAGATGGATCTATGGAGATGCCATCGCTGGATAAAATGTGTCCCAAATACTACACCTCTGTCCTGAAGAAGGCACACTTTGCCAAGTTGCCATCAAGTTGCTGCTCTTGTAATCGCTGCAAAACTTGACACAAGTGCTCCACATGTTCTTCCTCGGTCCGCGAATAAATTAAAATATCATCTAGAAATATTATTACGAACCGTTCTAGGTAAGTACGGAACACCCCGTTCATGAGACTCATGAACACTGCAGGGGCATTCGTCAACCTGAAGGGTACCACTGTGAATTCATAATGGCCATATCTGGTTTGAAAAGTAGTCTTATGAATATCTACCTCTGTGATGTGCAATTGGTGATACCCAGATTTTAGATCAATTTTTGAGAACACTCTAGCTCCCTGCATCTGATCAAAAAGGTCGTCAATCCTAGGCAGAGGATAACGGTTCTTCACCGTCACCTTGTTCAGCTGCCTGTAGTCCATGCATAATCGAAGAGACCCATCCTTCTTCTTCATGAAGATAACCGGTGCGCCCCATGGTGAAACGCTAGGTCGGATGTGCCCCTTCTCAAGTAATTCCTCTAACTGCAGCTTAAGTTCGGTGAGTTCATGTGTAGTCATCTTATAAGGTGCACAGGATATCGGTTCTACACCTGGCACTAAGTCGATGTGGAAGTCCACTTCTCTGCGTGGAGGCATACCTGGTAATTCCGGTGGAAATACATCAGCAAACTTTCTAAGGACAGGGTGATCATCTAAAGTAGCCTCAAGTTCATCCTCTGCTCTATCATTGACCGTAATAGCAAACATCTGGCATCCTTTCCGCATACAGCGCTTAAGCTGCTGAGCGGATATCGTACGAACAGCCATAGGCTTTTGAATGCCCATTATCTCAACCGGTGAACCATGATCGTCTAAACAGTTAGTTGTCCTCTGGTGATAACCTAGCTTAGCTCTATAAGCCGCAAGCCAATCCATACCCAAAACTACACCATAAGATCCTAATGGCATAACCCTAAGGTCACATGATGTAGTGAAGGGTCCTAAGGTGATATTGTAGTCTTTAACCAAGGTATCTACTGACATCCTGGCCCCAGAGGCCAACTCAACCTCCCACCTAATGTCTTGCCTAGAAGCCACCAGCCTACAACGCTCCACTAACGATGTAGACAGAAAGGAGTCAGTAGCTCTCGAGTCAAAAAGGATAGAGATGGGGAAGTCCCCAATCATACCTGCTGCCTCGATGACTGAGGCCTGGAAATCAGCCTGGCGGTTATCAACTACTGCAAACATGTGGTGGGATCTGCCCACATCACCTACAATCTGCTCAAATCCTCTTGATCGGGGCTGTCTCCCTGCTGTAAATCCCTGCGGGCACTCTCTAGCCAAATGCCCTGCCCCACCACACACATAACACAGTCCTCTAGCCTGTAACTGCCCTGACTATGTTCTACCTGACTATTGTTGCTCAGTCCATCCCGTGGACCCCTGTGAGCCTCTGTAAGACTGTTGAGACCTCGCAGGTCCTGCTGATGAACCCTGCTGTCTCTGATCTCTGCGTGAACCCTGCTGCTGCCAACCACAGTTTTGTCCTCCCTAACCCCTCTGTTGGAATTGAGATTTTTGTGGATGTTGCTACTGTTGTGGAGGCCTAGGAGGTAATGATGAAGAGTTATATCCTCCTCTTTGGATTGTGTTTTGAGGCCTACGAAAGTTCTGTTGTTGTTGGGAATTACGATCCTGATACTGCGGGCGTGAATTCTACCCTCGTCCCTGAATTTACTCTGATATAAGGGCCTTTTCAACAGCCTCACTCATGGTCTGGGGGTCTGCCATATGAACTGGTCCTACTATCCCATGATTCAGCCCTCTGATAAATTTGTGTATTAAGATTTTCTCATCATGGAGGTATTCCGCGTAATGAGAAAGCTTAATGAATCAGCTCTCATACTGAGTAACAGTGAGTCCCCTCTACTGTAAATCATGGAACTCATCGATCTTACGCTGTCTGTAATGTTCTGACAAATATCGCGCATTAAAGCGCTCAATGAAGATATCCCAAGTGAGTGTATCCACGGAAAGTCAGCGCTTGCACTCCTCAGTGCGCCACCAGGTAGCTGCAGCATCCCTCAGAAGATGGGCTACCACTCGTGCTTTCGTGTTGCTTCCATATGGTCGCAATGTGAAACACCTGTCTAAACTAATCAACCAAGCCTCAGCCACAGCTCCCTCTGTAGCACCTGCAAAAGTGGGTGGGTTGAGCCTAAGTAGATCTCTGATCGGGTCCCCTCTGTCTCTAAGTCCCACAACTGGCTCTTCCACACCATCCTCATACAATCCATGATGTACCTGTTCTGCCCTCTGGGTCTCATCTCATCTCAAAGATCTCGGAGGACTCCTGCTCCGTGCATGGGAGGCTGACCCCACCTCCTCTTCTGTAGTGTCGAGGATCTCAATGATAGGCTCCACACATGGCACCTCTCGCGGATCAACGCGGGGCTCCTCATGTCGCTCAACACGTGACTCAGCACGTGGCTCCCTACGTGGCTCCTCTCGCGGATCAACACGAGGCTCAACATGTGGCTCAAGAATCACTGGCGGTAACCTCTCTAACATAGCCTGCAGTGCCTGTAAGATCTGTGGACCTATATCCAATACTGGTGGTGCCTGTGGTACTAGTGGTGCTTGTGGTACAGGTTGTGTGGGTGGTGCTGCTGTAACTGCGGGTGCCCATCCCTCAGCTAAGGAATCGCTGTGCACCTTGACAGACGCTGTGTGGCGTGATCACGCTCGTTGAACACGTCGGGGAAGCATGCTACAAAACAAGGTAGAGACTAATTAATCAAAGTTGCAGAATAATAACATGCCCAAATATGCCCAGTGTTCAAACCGGTGCTCTGATACCAAATGTCATGCCCACATTTTCCATGCGGTCACAACACTCATCACACGTGTCATAGCCACATCTGTCATGTGGTTATGACATGAAACATCAAAAATTTTCTCACGCTTCCCTAGAAACCCCCTCGCATGCGTATGCATGCTCAGTGTTGTACGCTCAAGGTGAAAACTCTACAGTTGTTGGTGGGGTACAAAGTACAATTGCGTTCATCCGGACGCACACAGTCCAACAAGGGGGTCTCTACGATGCCGTTAACGTCACTACAAGGTTTATATTATCAAGGTTCCTAACCCTAAATCTCGGCAGATTTCGGCAGCATAACGCCTTACGGCGTAAGTGGGAATTACTCAACACTATACTACTTATGGGGTTTCCTAATAGATTAACAACTTCCCACGACGCCTTGTTCCTACTAAACTGAATTGTGATCTCCCTATTGGGTTATTTTTAAGCAAAGCACATTTGTCTGCCTTCTTTCTCGTTTCCTGAAATATACTCCTACTTAGAACTTAGCATTCTCAACAAGACAGTTCGTTTGCCCTCTCTTCCATTTCTCTGGATCTTAATTTTGATTGTATTTCTATCGCGCTCACCTTAACTATTTCTCTGAAATTTAGTTTGTTTATATTTCGGTCTCTCTCTGTTGATTTCTACGCTTTCTTTATGTTTATCCTGTCTGTGATGGCTTCTTTAAGTTTATTTCCAGTGTTCTTTTAAACAAGGTGACGCGTATTTTTCCTCTTCATTTTCCTGGTTATTAAATTGCGTGTATAGTTGAAACATCCGAAAAACTCTTCCAGAAATGTTATAGTATATTCGTTTATGCTCTCTTTAAATTATAATTTTATTTTCTCTTGTTGTTGTAAAGAGAAAACGGTCTCACTGGTAACTTATATCACCTAATTAATTGATGTATGTATCTATATACATATATATATATAGATTATATATATACATATGTAAATATATATACAAATATATTTATCTGGTTGTTATTAATACTATTCTTATTATTCATTACTATTGTTAGTTTATTTTATTAATTTATTTAAATATTATTACTGTTGTTATTATTACAATTGATTCATTACTATTGTTAGTTTATTTTATTAATTTATTTAAATATTATTACTATTGTTATTATTACAATTGTTATTCTTCTATTTTATTTATATTTATCTAAACACTATTATGTCTTCCTTTTTATAAAAACCCCATACAATTGTATTTTTTTTTTGAAGGGCTGAAGCCCTAAATTCCTTAAATCATTTCAATGGTGCCCTAACCCCCCTTTGTATTTGAGTGGCAGGTTATATTCATGGCGGCGGCCATGGAGGAGGGTCGACCAGAGAAGGGAGGAGGGTTTTTTGTTTGTGTTTATGAGTGTGAGGCGGCAGGTTTGAGGTGGCGGGAGCCATGTTGGGGCCACGGACAGGGCGTACGGGGAGCCGCACAGAGGAGGTGTCATCCATGGCGGAGGGCGGGAGGTGGAGTTTGTGGTAGTGGGAGCGCAGAGGGTGTGGTGTTCGGGCCGCGTGGCGGAGGTCTGGCGGGAGGTGGCGGCTCATAGGCCGTGGAAGGAAGAAGACCGAAGTCGTGGTGACAATAGCCGCGGGAAGTTGCTGGTGGCGGGGCTTGAAGTGAGCTGCGCGGCGTTGTGTGTTCGTGGGGGGGTGTGGGGAGGGGCGGAGCCCCCACCCACATCCCACTTTGTGTGGTGTGGGTGGGGGCTCTGCCCCTCCCCACACCCAAGAGTCTATGTGACGGTGGTGGGAAGGTTCGAACCCTTCCCACCACCACTCCACCACTTTTCTTCTTATGTGCTATGTAAACAGCGAACAAACTACAGCGATGCATTTTTTTTTATTACATTTCTTTATACTATTTTAAAAAAACAACTCCAAATAAGATAATATATATATATATATCCCACAACTACTCAACTACTCCCAGACTCATTTCTTTCACAGAGAAATAACAAAATTATAGTGAATAAAAAAAAACTAAAGTTATTAAATAAAAACTCTATTTAACTGCCATCTATAAGCTTGTTAATGCATATCTTTCTAAGAGAAAAATTTTAATTACGGGGAAATAAAAAAAACTAAAAAAAAAAAACTAAAGCTATTATAATCACATTCTCATATAATGATTGAACATTTAAAAAAAACAGAGAACAAAATATAATATCATCTAAATGCCATTCACAAACTTAATATAATATATATAAATGCAAATACAGGAATTAAATATAAATCTTTTAAACTGCCATTTATAATTTTATTAAGATATATATATGCAAATACAAGAATTTAGACTTCATACACATAATGTTAAGATCAAATTTTCTTTGCATTTCTTCTCTTAATTCTAACTTGCAATTTTCAATTGAACGCATATTAGTTTAAAATGACGAATGGAGGGAATAAGTAAAATTACACTGACTCACGACTAATTCAAATGACAATATCTAAAAATTAACCAATTACGTAATTTCCTCCAAACACCTCCAAATAATATGATAGATAAAATTTTGCACCTTTGTCTAAAACAACCATACATTTAACTACTTAACAATAGTTACTCCAAAAATACATAATTGTCAAAATTCATATCTAACAAACACTAATGAAGGGAAGAATTTCTCTTTCCCCCAAACAATAAGTTTTACAACTTCAGAGGGAGAGAATCTCTCCAAACTAAACTTAAACAGGATGAAGCTCAATGAGCCAAACTCTTCTTATAGCAAGGATGAAATTCTTTCTCCCTAAAGACAGCACTCCTCCAATTTCCACCCATAAGTTTCAAGAGGAAACCTGCGTATCAAAGACAAACAAAGAAGAAAACACCACTCATCTAGCTCTCCTCCCTACCGTAGACCTGCAGGAGGGTCACCCCTGAGCTAGAGTGAATCATACTCACACCTGGGTAACTCAAGCAATCCACTGCACAATAGGGAACAACAACAAACCCAAAACACACAAACACCCGTGGGTAAATTACACAACATGAAAACTCAACTACAGTGAGCTTTACAAGGGGTAGGAGAGTGGACACACTCGACTCCAGAGTGTCACCCTTACAGATAATACAACCAACACAATTTCTCTTGGCCTCAAACCAAGTTTGATCACAAATTTTTCAAGGAATCTGTATTTGACTCTCAAGCCAAAGAACCCGTCACAAATACATGCCCTCAAGGCTTTCAACATCCCAAAAGAAGAACCCAGGTATGCACCCGAGGAGGATCACTCCTCCCCTACCCCAAACTTGATGAGCATTTCTCCCAAGTGGGAGAAGCTCTGTCAACAACCTGACAACAGTTCCCACAAAAACAAAACAAAAACACAGCAAATAAACAACTTTCACACTCTTTTCATACAATAATCAGATATACGAAAGAAAGGTAAAACCAAAACAACCTTACAGAGCCCTTCAGGGATGAAGCTGTTGTAGAGCTCCACTGAGATCTTCTCCCACCTAAGCCACCAACTCCCTCTTCCTTTTCCTCTCCCAAAAGCTAACTTTCTTATTTTGACAATAAAAATAAAACTCTCCCCAATATTCAACTAACTCCCTTCCCATCCCAAAATGGAATTCAAATAACCCAAATCCTTTCATTTTAGAGGAATGGGGAGGTGACACTTGTCACCTCCTCACTCTTCCCAAAACCACTATTATGTCCCAAGGGATGAGTGTTGGCTTATGTCACTCACCCATCCCTAGAGTACTCCTTATCCCTCTCCTCATGTCATTTCTCTTACGCATGGGAGAAATAAAAGGATTTAAAGGAGGAAAAGACAGGTGGCCCATGCCTCTTCTTCCTTCCTTCACTATGGATGACCCCACAACTCATGGGGAATCTCACTAATGGTGAGGGTGACTTCAAGTAAATCCTTCTATAACGGATGGGTTTGTAGTCATCTCTTACCTTGGGGATTGAAGAGGGATGGGTTGGGTGTTGGTACAACCCATCATGTCCCCCCCATACCTCCAATTTTCGCCACTTAACTTTAGGGTGAAGTTAAGATGACCTTATGGAGGTTACTCAAGGGTTACCCATGCCAAATGGGGCCCTGGACCCATGGGGTATAACCCAGGGTCAACTTTAACCTACTTAGGACACCTAGGGTCATGTTAAAATATAAGAAAAGGCCTCAAGAATTTAAATAAAAGAAAAGAAATTCAAATTCAATCTTTTTACAACACAAATCATAAGTCAGTGTTACAAGAGGGTAGACCAACCCATTCGACCTTATGAAAGACCACACTACAACACCACATCAAACACAGAGTGATCTTGGTTCCTCGTGGAACCAGATCAGCTTAACAGGGATTAACAATAACAAGGTGCGGAATGATCTCTGAAATCTATGGTTTGGTTAGTAAATTCCTGCACACTAAATTGCAAGATCAGTTTCACATATAATCATCATAGTCGAAGCAACTTAAAAACATGCATTATCATGACATAGTTCTAAATAGCATAAATGAAATCATATCACAATTTTCCATCATCACCTAATTAACTTTTCTGAAATGTAAACTTATCCAAACATCACCCAATTAGTTTTTCCGTAATCATAATAAAGTTTAATAGTTTGACAAATCTGGGAACTACTATCCCACAAATATAAAAAGTATCAATAACAGTAATGTAAATAGTCACCAGAACATAAGTAAAAAGGGTGGTCCTCACAAATCCTATCCCATCCCCAACATCCAAAACAGTCAAGTCTCTACTACACAGATGTAATGGTTCAAGAGCACATTTCCTCATGTATGTCAACAAATACAGTCCCTATAGGACTATTATTTCTCATCAGTGCCTATAGATACTTTTCTATGTTATTGACAGTCCTCTACCCTCAAACATATCATAGACCTTCCAAAGTCACTATCTGACAATATCTATCATAAAATCCTAAACCATAGACTATGTAGACCTTTTATCTCTATTATGACCTAATGTTCCTTTTCTCACAAATCTTTGCAATCCTTGTAATAATCTGATGTATCTTTTCCTTAGATGGCTATTGACTATCATGAAAAGACACCTAAAAGACTTTTAAAATAGACTGATGCTCGTTGTGCCCTTTTATCACAGTCATCAATAACTATTTTTGCTATCTTCTATAACAGCTGATGATTTGCAAGTAGACTTTCTTACTGTCATCTCTACATTTGATTGTCACCTTCCACATGTTTTTGCATGCTCCATCATCTATATCTACTTCTCCTTATTTAGGGTTTGCACCTTTGTATCTCTTAGTGTTGTCTCAAACTCAGGATCTCTTATATCCCCCTTGCATTCACTGTATCTTCTTTCTACTATCCTTGGTTAATGCTATTGGAGGCTCTGCATTTATTTTGGTAGTGTTTGATTTTATCTTGACTATCTCCTAACTTATCTTTTCATGAAGTTTCAACCCCTTTTACAATGCTATGCGAACCTTTCAAAGGTTTTGCTTGTCTCTGCAACACAATACTAATAATAGAAGGGTGCTCCATCTTCTCATGACTTCGTGGCTATATCTTTGATATCCTTGCTTGTCACTCAGGACTGTATCTCTCTATGACTGTTTGTACACTGCTGCTTATGGTGAGGAAACTGTCCCCTATGCTGTGATCAATCTCCATCTTTAGAGATTATTGTTATATGACTGTTGATGAGACTATTGTTGAGTGTTTTGAAGGACTTTATGACTGTTCTCTCACCCATATATAGTCTTCTTGCTATGGCTTTATTAGGAACTTGAAAACTATTGTCAAACTTGTACATTGTATGAATATCTTCTACAGGTAACTGTCCATTGTCTTGAGATACTTTTGTTTGTTGAAACTTGATGATTGTTTTCCTTTGAATCTTACAAGTATCATTCTAGCCTTTTATTTCATGTACCTTGCAACATCTGATACACCTCCTCAACTACCATTAATTCCTAATGTTGTCCTAGATGTTGTTGTGTTTACATTCATTGTCTCAGTTCCTTTAAGCTCCTCAAAGGCCTTAGAAAATCTATACTTGTTTAGAAATCTACGCTACACCTTTCACATTGTATTTGTATGACTGTTAACAATATCCGTTACAATTTAATGTGTTGATAGATTGGTTTCTTGGCTGCTGACTGCTCATGAATAGACTATTGTTGGACAAGGACTGCTGCTTATCAGGGCATTGACTGTTACTCCAACACATTGGCACTATCTGTATATTGTTTTTGCTCGTGATATTCATGGATCATACTGCCTTGACTATTACTATGGCAAATTTATAGCTCTTATCCGCCTCTTTGTTGTCCTCAATGACTAATATATAACAATCTTCTCAAACATTATGCTTGTACATGACTAGAAGATGGTGGTCAAGCTACACTTAGTGATTGCCAACTATGACTGTCATGCCATTTTTTTCTACATTAGCATTCATTGTTTACTTGTGATCTCTGTAGTACCATCACATATTCATAACTATAGCTTTTACCTAAAAACCATTATCAGTGTAGCATTTACTCTTTATGGCTTGAGATCATTATGACTATATCACAGAGACTTACAGTGTTGAACTTTCTTGTCATGACACCTATGAGATTATCTGATAGTGCTTTGTCATTTGCTGTCCCCCGAGGACTGTTACCTGCATGATTGGCCCTTTCTCCACACAGTCTATACTCTTTATGACATGAAATTATATGAAATGCTTCTGTAACACTTATGAGCTGGGCTCAACCATTGTGGGAGCCACATTTTCTCCACTCATAATATAATCTGATGAATTACACAAAATCATAATTTCACTTGTATCTGCACATGAAGCAAACTTGTTAGAAAATAAATGCATACTTTGGATGTGTTTTGATAACTAGCTTGTTTAATAGAACATCCAAAGTATACATTTCTTGTTTAATGCACATTGAGACCAATATATGCATGCATAGGGTGAATGTGTATACAATGTTTGTAATCAGCCATTGCTCTAATACCATTGCTCAATCTTTTACAGGAAAATAGGAACTAGGAGAAATCCAGTGGCTCAGAGCTACATCAATTTACAACATCCTCAGTCAACACAGTGAACTAGTCATTCAAGCAATGACTGGTTACCTTTCTTTCTATACACATTCGTTTCTCTTTATTACTTATTCATGTATATGTTTTTTTCAATTTGTATTTGAATAAGCAATAGTCAATCTCACAACTTGTGTGAGATAATGAACATTCTTACATTTAATAAAGATTACTTGAAAGATTTGTGTAAATCTTTTCTCTATTACATGCACTTGGATAAATGCAGTAATTTGATAATCATAATATTTTGAATTATTTCATTTATGCACTTGAATGTAATGTAATAAGGATTAGATAAAATGTACTTTTAAACTTTGAATCAAAGCTCTACCTGAATGAGCTGTAGTGAAATTTAGGTAACAATAATCTTAAGTCTAATTACTATCATAGTTGAGGTTCATTAGGTATACTTATTTCTACTACCCCTTTTAACCTCCTCTTGAAATATATTTCCTCTATATCTAATACTTGATGGCCTCTAAGTGGATGCAGTGTTTAATGTTTAGCAAATGTTCTATAGTTCCATATATGCCAATGCAATCATGTTTAATGTAAACACTATGTTCCTTAATCATCATGCTAATGGAGTGATTAGTTTATTGTTATGAATAATAATGTTATAGATTAATTCCTTGTATTAAAACAAGGAAAAGCATGAATAAACTTATAGTTCTAGTTTATTAATGAAGAGTATATTGATTATGTAGGTCGACAATGAGACAAGATTTCTATGAAACATGTGTTAGAAAAAAATTATCCTATTATTTATGACAAGTTTGCAAGATGTGTTATGTATTTTTACTCAATTTACGTTGACCCATGTTTCATCATTAGTTGTTAACAAGAACTTATATCCCATGAGAACAAATGGTCCACTTAGCACTCATCCCATCTAAATGATGCTCATAGAAGTGAAATTGCTTAGAGGTCAACCATCCTAGTGCTGCTCCATCTCAAGTGTACTTGTCCATGATGTTTCTCAAAAACAAGTCCACTTAACTTGACACTCT
Organism: Cunninghamia lanceolata; assembly: GCA_027924645.1. Taxonomy (NCBI): domain Eukaryota; kingdom Viridiplantae; phylum Streptophyta; class Pinopsida; order Cupressales; family Cupressaceae; genus Cunninghamia; species Cunninghamia lanceolata. Next base: position 3,147,751 of record BSBN01000423.1, on the reverse strand, counting down.
ATTTGTAAAACCTCCAACAAGCATTGTCTCTTTTATAAAGCATTTGTTTAAGAACTCCCTAATGCCTTGATTTTTTACAGGTAGTAGTTTTTAAATATATTACATTATGTCACAATTTTTTACACACTTCAATATTCTTTCAAAAGTCAGCCATCTCAATATTATCACTTTCAAATTACAATTAAATATGAACTATTATTATTTTTCTAAATTTATAAACACTAAATTGAAACATTATAAAAAATTATAAAAATAATTTTAATAAACTTGTTTCATATAAAATAATTGAAAATTACAATATAAATCAATATTTTAAATACAAACATTAACATTAGTTTTATGATCGAAACATCAAGTACAATTAAATTATATGTAACAAAACCGTCACATAATATTCGTGATGACTAAACTAAAAACAACAGGTAAGTGTACATTTCAGCCCCACAAAATTGTTCCAAAGGGCCGTTCCAAACTGTTAATTGGTCCTGACCTTCCACATAACTTGTCAAGTCGATCTTCCATTTATCCAGATGTGTTCTGTATCTCACACAAATGGAATCTCACTGAAATTTTCCCATTGTATAGAGTAAGCAGAAGGGGGTTTTTGTATAGAAGTTTTTTAACTTTTCTTTTTCTCTCGTTGAATAATTCGTCATATTTTTTTTTAACTGCATAGGCTTTTTCAAGCTTCGGTGGATGCTGCAGATCTGCAAAATCATAAGTCACAGATCCGAAACACCTATAAAGATCTCTGTGATTGATGTTTTGGACAACATTCCTCGCTTTCTTCCTCCGTTTAAAAATCTCTCTCTGGGTTTTATACAAAGCTAAATTTTCTTACTTAAGAGTTTATTTATTTAGTAAACTATAAAAGTAGGGAAGAGAAGAATATTTTGATACTAGACGCAACAGAATTATTTCCTTAAACTAATAGAGCTATAAGGAATTATAAATGGCCAATGGGGCTATTTTGTCATGCCAGGATTGAAGAAAGGGAGAATGGTAGATTTCATTTCTGTGGTTCTGATACCACTGTCATGTCAGGATTGAAGAAAGGGAGAATGGCAGATAGTATTCATTCAGTAAAAGGAAGAATTACAAACATATTTAAAGACAGCGAGAAATAATTCAACTGTAGGAACTGAAAAACAAAATTAAAAAACAACTAAATAATTATTCTAAATAAGTGCTTCAGGATTTACCGGTGTGCAAGTTTTTTTTTCTCAAGTTTGGGATCACACTCCATGATCCATCATTCGATTTCTCTTGCTCTCTAATCTCCTGATGATGGATCATGGAATGTGATCGGAAATGTTGAGGGAAAAAAACTTACACAACAGTTAAATCCTAAAACACTTATTTACAATACTATGGACTGTGGAAATCTGATGTCTATTAACTAAATAACTAATTATGTAACCCGAAGATTAACACAGTTTCTTTATCTTATTGTATGTATCGTTTTATCTAAACCATGGCACGTGGGTTTTCTTTCAGTTGGGAGAGAAGTCGCAAAAGATAGAGTAATTAAGCTTGTGAAAATGGATCCCACCGATGATTCAAAGAGAGCTGTTGTAATTTACGGGTTTGGAAGAATTGGGAAAACAACTCTGGCATCTGCTGTCTTCAAGACTCTCGACCTTAAGGCCTACAAATCTCGACCTTAAGGCCTACAAATACTGCAGACTCGATATGGATGAGAAGTGAGAAGTGTTCCAAGGATGATATCAAGCAGCTTCAGCAGCAGATGTTGCAAGACTTGTTTCAGCAAAAGATCGAGTTGAGAAGGGACTAATTAACAGAGGCTTTTAGAAAAGACGGTGGTCGTACATTTTGTATACAAAAGGTAGTTCCAAAAAACATTAGATAGAGAAGAAACCGAGAACATCAATTGTTCATATCAAAGCGGCCAAATCTATCATCAAATCAAGGTAGTGTACAAGTGATAGTATTTATAAGATTATGTTTACCCCGAACGTAGTTCAGGCTGTAGATCCTGATCTGCGTCTCTCAAATTTATTTCATCTTGGCCAAATTTAGTCCCTTCATGACAATTATCCAGCTGAAAACACCCAGGTTTGAATATTATGAAGGACTTGAGGATACAGCAATAATTTTTAATTGTTTAGAAAACGCGTTGAATATAAGCTAGTCTTTCTCGGAGAACATTATGCTGTTAGACTGTAAGAATTCGTACAGCAAAATAATTTATAACACAGGTCAATTAAAAATCTCACCTCTCTTGCAGTTTCTTGAATCTGAAATATTCACATCACCAAGAAGAATTAGAAAAGCTATAGTTAATTTTTAACCCACTTAAATTTAAGGCAGCCCTCAAAATATTGAAACATATTAGATTAAAATCTTACCTTCCTTACACTGTGCTCGTCTCGTTGAATAAGTTAACCTGTAATTTCATGCTATAATATGAACCACAGAAAAGAATCAGGAAACGGGATAGATTATTTACTAAAATTATTTGGTCAATTGCAGACTATTTTTCAGTGTGTGCGCGTTGTCTTTTTTTTCTTTAATTTAATTTTCTAATGTCCTCCAACAGCAGACATGATAAAACAGTTTCAACAGTACTCAGTTTTCTTGATCTGACCCTAGATATTGCTCCATTGAGAGCATCTTCAAGATTGTCCAAATCCTTCAATGGAAGTTGGGTGAGATTCTTCCCCATAAAATGCTTGTTATTTCATAAATATTTTATATCTATGACAATATACTTGGTGCCTCAGAAACTATTACATTAAATAGTAAATAATAAATACCTCATAGCAGCATGAAGTCTCTCATTCTCCGCATGTATATTTCTTCAATCATATAAATAAACAACTGTGTTAATCTTCAGTAGACAATGTACAAAAAGAACAAATTACTGTTAAATGGTAATATATATACAGACATATATATTGTCATCTCAATCTTTCCTCTGCCCGTTTTGTTGCTCTTAAGAAGAGAACTTCAGAGATACTGTCAGATCAATCTTTCATCTCAATCTTTCCTCTTTGTTCTTTAAAGGGACGAAAGGGGCTGACATAAAGCAGAGAGCTCCAGCACCTACTTTTTCGCTGTCTGCACATTATTCGGAATTTGACAAGCGTTCGGTATTAGCTTACAACGTACAAATTGGACCACAACTTATTGGAAATAGCCTGACAAGATCTAAATGGAAAAAAGTTTGAACGTCCTTCTTGAACCTCGGTAATCGTATTGGAAATATAGAATAGAACTTTCGATTTTTCTAACTTAATGGAACGTATTTTGGCGGGCTTCTTTTCTATTACTGAAATAATCAGATTAGTGTTCATATAATACCTATATAAGAATAGAGTGTAACAAAGGCCTAGACAAATGGTGGTGCATCTAATCTCAATATCTGTTTAGTTAGCTTGTAGACAATTGTTTTACTCAAATCTTTTAGAATAATAGTAGAACATGCTATCGAAAGCAAATAAAATCTTATTGTTGTTTTACGACAATTAGATTTTTGAATAGCTTATTTTAAATTAAGCAAGAAATAAATTTGAATTTAGGAGGATGTGATCATACAAGGAATTCTATTATAGCAAAAAGATTGCACCAATGATTGCATCTAGGATGTGTAAATAAGTGGAATGTATAAAGAATGGAGACCAAAGTGAGTAGATGGCTTGAGAGTTTCGAGGTTTTGACAACTTTTCTACATAAACAACTAAAATTGTGTGCTAGATTAACATAGCTCAAGCATGGCTGTAGTGAGTTCAAGACAAGTGGGGAAAGTTTGAAGTATGCACCTTCCTCATGAAGTATGTATCTTTTTTTTCATCTATGTTGTTTGTCTCACCATCATTATTTTGTACTTCTTTGTTTCAAATAGGATTAATGTATTTATATTAGCCTAGGATGAATTTTATTATATATATTTGAAGCATATTAGGCATAGTTTGATTATGGACAATGTATATTGATTTGAGTTATTGTGCTACATTATATATATGTGGTATAAAAATTGATTTTGTTTACATGTGTTGACAACATGTTTGATATTAAGATATAATATAAATGAAGAGGTGTATAATTCTGTAAAGAGGTAATTGGGTTAATCATGAAGCAACTCTAATAATTAAACACTACATGGATCTACAAAGAACTTTAAAATAAATATTATTATCTATAGATATTTTAAATCATTATGTTATGAAACATAAAATTGATTAAATTGATTGACTACTTAACTTATGTTGACACTGAAAATTGTTCTCTTAAAATCCTACAATAGACACTCAAATATCCAAACCTAGGGACATATGTCAACCCAAACAAGAGCAAAATTTCATGATTAGACTCCAGCATGTAAGAGGCCAATTTATAGAAGTGGGTTGTTCATTTGCACTTTAGTCTTTGCATGGCTAAGGAGGCTGAACCTAGGGCTCACTGATAGAAAAATTAAAGAGAAATCTAAAAAAATAGTAGTTCTTTAGTGAGTCATACCTTGTGTGTACTAATATGCCAATTATTTGTCACTAAGAATTCAAGTATACTAGTTCTTATTACACTTGACATATGAGACCTTTGTTAAGTTGATAAAATAACATATTGCATATGCACCTAAACAAATGAAGCAAATTTATATTCTTGAAATTAACCCCCTTTACATTTCTTACAAAACATGCAATTTAAAATCTATATTACATAACCCTATATATATATATATCATAGATCCAAGAGATTAGAGAAAATTTAATTTGTTGCATTATATAAGTTTGTAGAACTCCATACATGCATAACTCTCTAAATGTATATTAGACTTGGGCTTAGAATGTATTATGCAATAATTATAACAATAAATCATGCTTGTACATAGAACCTACAACTGCACCTAAACTACCAAGAGGAACAAAAATATATTTTGGAAATAATAGGTTGACTATTGGCATCTAGCCAAAGATGACCAGTGCCTATTCATTTGTAAATTATAGAGTCAACATAAATAGAAAGGTTGGGAGATATCATCATGCATCTACAAATGGGAACAGGTCATGCATATGTTTTCAAACAAATGAAACAAGAGATATACAATAGCTAGTTCTGGTGCAAGAGTATTTGGTTTCACTAGCCATCTTGCATCACCAAAAACATTTTTTTTTCTATGTTGATTTTCTTTTCTTTGCAGTGTTGGTTTTGTGTTTTAGGAGGAAAAATATAGATTAATTTGGCCAAGTCTTGAGTATCATCTATTCAAAGGGTTAATTGGTATTTCTAGTTCAAGTTTGGCACAGTTTGGTTGAGAATTAGCTAAGTTAGAGCAAGTCAAAGAATTTTCTAGTTCATGAACTGTTTGTTCAGTTCACCGACCCAATGTTTAGTCGATGGCTTGGTTTGCTGACAAGTAATATTGCCGATAAGATTTTGAGTTTTGTCATCACATTCTTCATCAAAAATAACTTCAAGAAAGTCTTCTTCACTATCGACAAAGTTTGAAGTTTGGAAACTTCACCTTTTGCTGACAACCTTTAGTGTTAGTAAAATTACCAGTTTGCGAACCCTTAGGTTCGCCGATGTTTCACTTTTTTGATAAATATTTAAGATTGGAATTCAAAGTTCTTAGTTGATTAATGGAAAAGTTTGAAGTAATGGAAGTTTATAGTTTTCAAAAATCACCAATTTACTGACAAAGGGTTCATGAAAGATAAGTTTTACTGATAAGGAAAACTTAATGGTTTTATGGAATTGTATCGGCAAACTTCCTCGATTGCAAACCAACTAATTCACTGATAAGTGTGTTGGTGAAACTTTAAGCTCAATAAGTGCAACTTTTGCCGACAACTTCCTCTTAATGGTGTGTCGAAGAATGCTTGAATTTCAAATCTAAAAGAGTGCCGATAAAGATGATTTTCAAAAAAGAGAGCTATATTTTGGAAAGACTTCATGATTAATTGAGAAGTCATTTGCTGGTTGATTTGCCTATAGTTTGAATATGTATAAAGTGTCAAAATGTTCATTGGAAGATTATATATGTTGACAATATTTTTGGGGCAACTATTTGTTTGGGGGTGACGAATTAGTTCTTAACTATCCAAATGACTGACAACTATTGGGATTCAGTTCATTTTAGTTCTTTAAATGTCCAACTACTTGGTGACAGTTGGGGTTTAGTTATGAAACTATCAACCTTTCAATTTCTATCCATCATTGTATAAATTGGAAACCATTTTCATATGGAAGGATTCGATTTTGGGGGAAAAAAGGAGGTGTCAAGGAAGAATTCTGTGAAGGAGGTTGGTGTATTGGTTCAAAAGTGTGATTGTATAAAATTTGTACTCTTGTAACTAATGTTTTCTATAGACATAAATAAATACATTATGTTGTGGGTGTGGATTCAAATTTGTGTTGCTATTTGAGTTTTGCTTCTTAATTTAGCAGTTAGATAAAACCCCTAAAGTTTGTCCTACACCAAGTTGTATTAGAGCTAGGTTTCTTGTGGAAAATTCGGTAGTGTCATAGAGAAGGATTCTAAGAAATTGTTGTGGGTAGAGAAGAAGAGTGTGTGCTTGCAACTGCAGAGAATCTGGTGGAAACATGGCACAAAGAGGACATGGTGGATGAGGAGCACCACAAGCTAGCGACTTGGCGATGATGAGAGGGATTGCAACACAATTGGATGCAATAGAAGCAGACCAGAGAAGAGGAGTACTAGTAGATGATGTTAGTGAGGATGAAACTGACTTAGAAGCACTAGAAGTTGATATAGAAGATGAAGATGATAACAAACCAGAAAGGATATTTATTCGTGTGATGTCCAGAATCAGTAGTAAGACTTGATTAGATCCTCCAAGTTATAATGGTAGTTTAAACCCAGAAGAATTGATTGACTAGGTTGTAGAGATGGGTAAGTATTTTGATTACGAATCAATTAAAGACCCCAAAAGGGTAAAATTTTCTTGTACGAAGTTGAAAGGTTATGCCTCTTTGTGGCGGGAACATGTTCAAATAGAGAGACAAAGGAAAGACAAAGAGAAGATTAAATATTGGGAATTCATGGTGACAAAATTAAAGGTAAAATTTCTACCTGTGGATTATCAAATTAGTCTGCTTAGGGTGCTGCCACAATAATGGGTTATACTTTCTGGGACATCCTGATTTTTACTAATATCACATATTTTTAGAAAATATAATGATTTAAGCCTTGAAAGGTTCCATTTAAAGGATTTTAATTGAAGAGGGTTTGATTAAACCCCCTTAGATCAAACCCCCTTGGATAGAACCCCACTAGTTTTAAACCATACCTATAATGGAGTCTCCTCTACACCTATCAAAATGCTGATAAAAAACCACTTTTGATTTACCTTTTGAGGGATCAAATGAATTCATTTAAAATTTATGTTTTTGTAAGTATGTAGTCCTTATTATAAGCTTCCAAAAAAGTATAATTTTAAATACATTTAATTTGATTATTATATTCATTTTTTATTTCTTGTGAATGTAGGTTTTTCAATGAATATCAAGGTCTTTGTTTCATACATACAAAAAAAAAAGAAAATATAGAAAAAAAATTCTACAAATTACATGTCCTCTAGGTATTGATGTCCTTATTCAAACAAAAAAAATTGAATTCTGATACATACAAAAAAAGTTATGCTCTTTTTGGTACACCTATGCCTAAATTGTAATTGGTTTGACTTTAAAACTTAATTAAAAAAAGGTATTCAATAAAACATTATGAAACCAAATTCATCCTCTAGATATTTTAGTTACAAATTTAAATTCAAAAAAATTAGAATTTTATATTTCATAGAAAAAAAGTTATGTGGTTTATAGTACACATCACTCTTTAAAATGGTGTTTACTGTTAAAAACTAGTTATCGAAGGAGATGGAAAAATAAATGCAATTTGATTCCAAAATTTTTTAAAAATATATATTTAGAATATAAACGTAAAAGGTCACAAATCACTAGTTTGCATCATCTTCAAAATCCTCAAGGTTTAGCAGCTATATGTGTCCGAAAGTGAGGATTTAGTTCAAAATGTTCATTTCAATGTCAAGTTTGGCCAAAAAGTAACCTAGTATTGTGGGATCACCCCTTTAAAACTTGCAAAATTTTAAATAGAAGGAGAAAAAGGTTCAAGAATATACAGAGGAATTCTATAGGCTGAATATTCGAGCAGGTCATGTGGACGATGATGCTCAAAAAAATTTCAGATATATAAATTGATTACACTATACTATCTAGGACAAGATGATTATGTTGATGATTAATATCATGGATGAAGCATACCAATATGCCTTGAAGGCTGAAGATAAAATAGCTAGAAGAAAAAAATATTCCAGAGGTAAAGAAAAATTCACTCGTGGAAGAGGACAGTTGAGTGCTAGAATAGGATATCAAAACAAACCAGGAGAGAGCAACTCTTCACAGGATAACACCGGAAAGAATAAAAGTAGAGGAGATTCATCCCATGGAAGAGGTGATTATTCTAGAGGTAGAGGATCATTTGGAAGAGGCAAAGGAAGGGGATTCAATGGCACTTGTTTTTAGTGTGGAGAGATTTGACATAGGACATTTGAGTGCCCTCAGATCCAGCAGAGCACTGGAAAAAGGAAAAGAGGCAAGAGTGAATGTGGCACAAGTTGATGGTGAATGTGTGTCTTCACCAAAGTGTGAAGAAGATCCCAAGGATGGAGAATCCTTGATGTTGAGAAAGATTTTGTTTAATCTAGAGAAGGAGAACTCTTAATCTGTTCAGAGGAGGAATTTGTTTCGAACTAGATGTAAGGCAAGTGGTAATTGTTGTATGGTGATAGTAGATAGTCACATCGTAGATAATATTGTGTCTGAAGAAATGGTTACCATACTAAAATTGAAGAGGTTGAATCATCTGAGTCTTTACAAAGTTTCTTGGTTGCAAAAGGAGCACCAATTGGTGGTAAGTGAGCAATGTTTAGTTAACTTTCAAATTGGTAGTTATAAGGATGAAATTTTGTGATATAATGCCAATGGATGCATGCCATATTTTGCTAGGTAGACCATGCAGTTTGATAGACAAGTTGTTCATGATGGAAGAACAAACACATATAGGATAAAGGGTGTGTGCAAGAAGTTGAGTCCATTTTTTGGCCAAAAAGTGGAAGTGTTTTCCCTGATTTTCAACATTTGTCACATTTGACCTAAAAATTTGAAGCACTTAAAGGTGGAATCTTGAAAAAAGTCAGTAAATATGAAATGTAGTACTCGGAGTCTAGTTTTCAAATATGTAATTTTTTTTATACCCAGATGATACAAATTGATTTTTAATAGGCATTTCTAAAAACCAATGTTTAAAAGTCAATTCTTTTTACTATACAATGTATGTGTACGTCATCCATATTTTGACCTAAATAATCATATTTTTCTAAATCCTTTTGGGAAAAGATTTGTAACTCACTGAAGCACGTTTTTCATATTTTTTTGTAATTTTTTATTGATTTTTTTTTGTTAATTTTTTATTGGCTATTTTTTATGTTTTAAAAAATCATGTACGTCACGCATAAGATGACGTAAACTTATCATTTTTTAATTTTTTTTTCAAATTGAAAAGAATTGTCTGAAGTACATTTTCGTACAATTTTTTTTACAAACAAATATTTTAATAAAAAGTTAGTAAATAACTAAAAACCCCTAATAATTCAATATTATGGACCTGTTTCATCAGAAATTAATTGAAAATAGAAAAAAATCCAATTGTAAAAAAAATTACATATTTGGAATCTACACTGTCTCATCTATAATGGGTTTTATTTTCATCAAAAACTTCTACAAAAAAGGCCTTTAGACATATGCCTGAAGTCACTATTTTGTTGTGACATTGATAGGACCTTCAAATTGTAGGTCAAACTAGGTTTAAAGCCAAGGGTCGAGTTCCTAAGCCTTTTTTTCGACCCAAAACCCATAGCAAAAATCGGGTTGAAAATTCAAATTTTATGAAATGGGATCCCATTCTAGAAATGGGATCCCGTTTCATAAAAGGTTTATATTTTAACCTTTTATGAAATGGGATCCCATTTCTACAAAACAGGATCCCGTTTTGGAATGCGATCCTGCTTTTGGCTTGGGATCCCAAAGAAAAATGGGATCCCGTTTCATAAAAAGCGGGATTTCATTTTGGTTTACCTAATTTCAAGTTTTTTTCTAAGTCTGAAAATTCCACCTTAAGTAGACTCATCTTTGTGCATTTACCCTAAAGAATGATGGAAAGATGTATATCTTGAATCCTATGAAGGATAATGAAGATCAAGTAGAAAGTAATTCCAGAGTATCTTTGATTTCTTGAAAGAAATTCTTAAAATAATTAAAGAAAAGAGGGGCATGTTTTGCCTTTATTCCGATGCTTGTAGAAACTATGACAGTAGAGAGACAAGAAGAGCAAACCATAGGAAACCAAGATATTTTGAAAGAATATGCAGATATATTGATGAAGGTGTTGCCAGATGGATTGCCCCCTATGAGAGATGTTAGCCATTGTATGGATTTGTTACCTAGTGTGAGTTTACCAAACAAAGCACCATATAGGATGACATCTATGGAGAATGAGGAGATAAATAGGCAAGTATAAGAATTGTTGGATAAGGGGATGATTAAGGAAAGTCTCAGTCCATGTGTTGTACCAGCAGTGCTGACACTAAAGAAGGATGGGGAATGGCAAATGTGTATAGATTCCAAAGCCATTAATAAAATAACAATCAAATATATGTTTCCATTGCAACATATGGATGATATGATGGATTGCTTGAGTGGAGTGAATTATTTCACTAATATTGATTTGAAAAGTGGGTATCATCAAATCAGAATCAAAGAAGGGGATGAGTGGAATATAACTTTTAAGATGAAAGATGGATTATATGAGTGGTTGGTGATGCCTTTCAGATTGACGAAAGCTCCCAGCACCTTTATGAGGTTGATGAATAAAGTGTTGAATCCTTTTCTTAGTAAGTTTTTTCTTGTATATCTTGATCATATTATGATTTTTAGTAAGACAAAGGAAGAACATTTACTGCATGTTAGGGCAATATTGCAGAGGTTGAAAGAAGAAAAACTATTAGTAAATTTGAAGAAGTGTAGTTTCATGAAGGAGGAACTTATGTATTTGGGATTTGTAGTTTCTAGTGATGGTTTGAAAATGAATCCGGAAAAGGTCAAGGAAATTGTGGATTGGTCTTCACCTCGTAGTATGTTTGAAGCCAAAAGTTTTCATGGCTTGGTGAGCTTCTATAGTAAGTTCATTCATAATTTCAGTGGGATTTTTACACCTATTACTAAGACAATGAAGGGTAATAGGAAGGATTTTATGTGGATAGTAGTAGCTGAGAGGAGTTTCAAAATTTTGAAGAGTAATTTGATTGAACAACTAGTGTTGGCACACCTTGATTTTGGGAAAAATCTTCAAGTAGATTGTGGTGCAAGTGGAAAAGTGATCCGAGGTGTCTTAAGTCAAGAAGGAAGACCAATTGCATACTTCAGTGAAAAGTAAAATGAAGCAAAGAAGAAATATTCTATATATGACCAAGAGTTTTATGCAATTGTATAGGCACTCAAGATGTATAGAGACTATTTGCTACCAAAGGAATTTGTGTTGTTTGATGATAATCATGCTTTGCAATTCATTAATAACGAAGGTAAATTGAATCAAAGACATATAAAATAGGTTGAATTTCTATAGAGTTATTCTTTTTTTTAAACATAAGACTAGAAAGTCTAATAGGGTTTTTGATGCATTGAGTAGGAGATACCTGTTGTTGAATGAAATGAGGGTGAATGTGGTTGGTTTTGATTCCATGAGGGAATTATATAAAGAGCATGCTGATTTCAAAGAAGCATGGACTTCTTGTATGAATCTAGTAGAGAAGGATAGAACACCATGGCTAGAATATTTTATTCATGAAGGTTTTATGTTCAAAGGGTAGAAATTGTGTATACCTCAAGGTTTGAAATGAGGGATAATTTAATGAGAGAAAAGCATAGTGGTGGTTTTGGTGGACACTTTGGTATTGGTAAAATGTTGGCACAATTTAGTGAAGGTTATTTTCAGCCTGGTATGCTTGCAGACGTGAAGAAGTTGGTACAAGGTTGTAGAGTTTGCCAATATGCTAAGGGAGTAAGGTAGAATACTAGTTTATATCAGCCATTGCTAATACCTTAGAGATCGTGGGAACACATAAGTATGGATTTTATTTTGGGGTTACCTTCAACACAAAAAGGTAATGATTCTATTTTTGTTGTTGTTGACATATTTTCGAAAATGGTTCATTTTATTCCTGTTACCACTTTTTCACCTACAACTCAAATTGGAAAAGCTGGATGTTTCATTTTAAGATGAAAATTTTTTAACATTTTTTTTGCTATGTTGGTTTTTGCATAGTTTAGAGTGCTTGGAAAAGAAATCGTTTAGTTTTATGATGTCATTGTCATAACATAAGAGAAGACATTCAGTTTATCATTTAATGCTTTGCAGAGATTTCATGGATGCCAAGGAATTATTTTATTTTGTATTACAATGTTTCAATCATTTTTACAAATGAGATATACACAAAACTACACAAGTATTGTATTGAAAGAAAGCAAAGAGATCAAATATCCCACACAAGCTATGGGAATAGTTGAACCAGTGCAAACATAAGAAATATATTATGCATATGGGGATAAAGAGTGCAAAAGAAACATATAAGGAGAGGCATATCCATCTTTGCCTGTTTGGAGTCTTGAGTTGGTCTTCATTGCATCTTACTCTTCCTTGCTCCTGATCATTGAGTGAACCTGTATCACAATAAGAAGAATTGTTAGAGCTCTACCTATGAATCTTCTTACATGCATATCAATATAAACATAATGCATTGCCTATGTTGTACTAAATCAGATAACAAACATCAGAGATATGCAAGAGAGCCTGAAGAATGAGACATCACAGGAGCATCAACCTTCACTGTTTTATCTAACATGTTTGTTTACTATGCAGGTATAGGTGAAATCATGTTGCTGATCTATTTCTAAAGACACCATAGCATGTGATGCAAAGAGGGCTCCCACAAGGGTTGAGCCCAACATACTACCCCTGAATCTTAAGAGGGGATGGGATAGTAATTCATATTCATAGTGCTCATATAGAACATATTCACTTGAAACAGTAACTTATTGATTGAGTGCATGAGATTCAAGCTCATTTCCCATTTGTGATTGTCAGTTCAAAGTGATGAAGTGAGAACCATAAATGAGCATTAAGCTCAGTCAAGACCGCTCAATAATGTGTGAAACTGAGTAAAGGCATTGTCAACATCATGAAGTTACTACATCTATTTACTGTCACATTATCATCTGTATACATTCAAGGTACTTAGGAGCAATAGTCTAATCTCATCATGCAACCTTACAGATGAAGAAACAATACAAATGAAGGCCATGATAGAAGGCAACCTTCACGAGTATAAGTGCTCACATGCTCAGGACAACAATCTTGTACTAATTAAAGAATATTCAGTGCCAACATAAAATGTACTTTCTCGATGATATTTGTACACAAGGGACAATACACAGATGACTCATTAATTTGTTTATCAAGGAAGTAGTTTAACAACAATGAAACAGGTATTTATCATTTTGATGTTAATGAAGTATGAAGTTATTGTTCAATGCATGAAACAACCATAAAAGACCAAAAGTGTAGCTATTAAGAAGCTACAGTAGATCATGGTAAATAATACTTAATTGTGAAGAGATAGCACATGAAGGTATGCAATAGGTAATAGTGAATTCAACATTGAATAACATCAATACCATAAATCATATTGCTTCAGCCATGTGAATGCATGAATGATCCAACTGATGAGTAGTATAGATGATGACATGCTCAGAAAGGTCCATGCAATACTAAGATAAATGAAGGAGCCATAATCATTGAATACAATATGTATGAGAACACATTTGGTGCAATATATAGAAAATACAGTGAGCCTGAGAACATGTGAATGAGCCACTGTCCCAGTGAGCAAATGAAGAACATATCAAATGCATATAGAATGATATGAGCATAAAACCTGATAGGATAAGTTTTAATGTTCATCTATATCTCCAGGAGAACAGTATGTATAGTTTTCATCTATATATATAGGCTGCTACAGTTGCAAATGAGAAGGTCATGTCATCCTAAGGACAAGATAGCCATAAGACAATCATGTATAGATATACCAGTTGAGCAAAGAAATAAAAGTGCCATGATGATCAAGAAGATAACATATGTATTATGCTGTACTCATCAATGTTTAGCAGAGAGCAAAGGCTTTACTCCAGACTTTCAAGTATCTCCATTTCAGAGAGATGAAAATGCAAGTAATGTAATATAAACTATGTTTTCATGGCCACGACCAGAAAATAAGTTTTCCTTTCAAATATTAAAACCCACATCAATATTCAATGGAGAAATACAAGAAATCATATAGTATTCGAAAGGCGGAGATCTTACCTTATTTTTGTAGCACAGAGAAGATACATGGAGGTCACAAATTTTTGGCCTTTATATGGTCTAAAATGAGCTTGACCTAGTCTCATGGCGGCCTTGAACATAGAGGAAGAGTAAATAACAGTGAAGAAACAAAACAATGAATCAGAAGTTTTATCATAGCCGCGGCTAAAAGCCCAAAAACCTATGTTGAGATGAAAAGTATGGCTCAATATTGAGACAGAAAGGTATCTACCTTGTTTTCCTGCAAGAATCTCTAAAAATGTGCTTAGAAACAACAAGAAATCGAAGGGTTATAGCTGAAACCCTAGTTCCCATGGCGGCAAGAGGCAGAGCCTTTTTTCATTAAAAAAAAAGTCAAATGCAAATGAGCCTGATTATTTAGGGCTTCAAGTGGTTTTTTTTTAGGGTTTCATTGTAGCCCTAAGTTGATGTGATATTTTTATCACATTATTTTTTAAAAAATCAAAAGCCTCGACTAATACCCCATTGTATTATGTCCCTTTTACAAATTTCATTGCCTAGGCTTTATGCCTTAGGGTCTTTTTGTCACATTTGAAAGGTAAGTCAACATCAATAATGCCTTAGGAATATTTTGTAGACCAAATGGAGAATAGAACTTAGGGTTTTTTTTTTTCAAACCATTCAATAATGCCTTCAAATTTTTATGATTTTTATAGAAAATCAAATGCCCAAATTGTGAATACTTGGCAAAATAATCATATGAGCCTTGTATTGTTTTTGTAAAGAATCAAGTCAAATAAGGAAATAAAACTACAAATTATTGTAAAACATTATTTAAAGCAATATCCTAATAAATTGCTTTTAAATAATTGTTATTAAATGCAGTTAAAGTAGAGTGTATCTTTTTTTTTTTATTTACTTTCTTCTGGGCGGAATTGAGAAAATATGGGCAAACTGCAGCTTTTCTTGATCACGTAAAGCTTCATTTTTAGGTGTTTTTTGATGGGACCACTTTGGAGAGCATTTTGACAGCTTTTCTACTGAGTTTGGAGGTAGTTTAGTGAACCTTTTGGAGGCTTTTCTGTGGAGCTCAAAAATGGTTTAAACTTGCTATTTTAGGAAGATTTCTCAGCTTTTTCCTTGGGAGATTTTTGGAGTTATAAGTAGGAGAAAAAAATAGTTTTTTCGCAGTTTAGAATATTGTTTCTTCCTCTCTTGTTTATTTGCACAGAGCTTTGTAAACATTTTTGTACTCAGTTTCTATTCCTTTCAGTTCAATAAAACAGCAATGTTCTCCTCTTTCATGTTTTCTTCATTTTTGCAGTCAATACTTTGATATTCAATTGTGATTCAATTTTTAAATCCTTTTCCTATGTCTCATTGTTAGAAGATTCATTGTGGAAGTTTCATGTAATGTAGGTTGTATGTTATGTTTAGCCTGGTTAGTGGGTTGAAGTTGTGATAAAATTTGTGTTTGTCCTTCATGCAAACCTCTAGCTTTTAAACTTTCATACAATTACTTTTGTATTGCATTCGTCTTAGTGAAATTGTGAGAATAAAAAACTTTGTGAATCTAATTGTGAGTCGAATTAGTGAATAAGATAAGTTAAGTACTAGTGTATCACTTGTTAGAGTGTAGGATTTCAATTACTATTAACCTTCTAAACCCTTTTCCTCAGTAAGTCTTTTAGTTTAGGTGATCTTCTAGGGGAACCAACCCGCTCTAGAGATTCACTCTCAACATTGATTACCCACAATCTGAGAGTGTTTCCATGTTTCAATAGGATAGCTATGTTTATCTTTGCTAAGGGTACAATACTGATTGTTAACAATTTTTGGCACACCCGGTGGGACAGTTTGAACTCTCACAATTCAAAGCTCGTCATTTCATTGCTGGTTCTTGGTGTGCACCAGCAATCTCAGCCTTTGGACGCAAGTTTTTCAAACACATCTAGTGACTGTGAATCAAGATCTACTGGTTTTAATAGATCAAGTGTTGGTATGTTTCAAAAAACTTAGCTTTTATTCTTATTTCCATCTCTTCATATGAGTAGAAATGTCAAATTTTCATAGTCAATATGTATACCCGCCACCATACTATGAAAATACTATCAACAAACCTTCATACCAACCATACCCAAGTAGCCACAATGCTATTTTTCGTCCAAATTACCCTATTTTAGCAAGCTACTAGCTTACTCAAGATGCTTACCATCCATCCACCCTTGCCCAATCTTTCAATCAACCTCAAAATTTTGAAATTATGGAGCTTAGAGACATTTTGTTAGACTTCACAAAGTAGGTAGAGGAGATTAAGAAGTAGCATGAGTATAATCAACAACAGGAAGAGCTGTCTTATCAAGCCTATCTTCATGAGCAGTAGTTGAGGGCACATAACATACAGTTTGAGAGGGAGATACTTACAAAAGAAGAGCAGATGAGACTTTTGCTCACTCAAACACATAGGCATCAAGTTCAAGCAGCTCCTATCATTCTAGATCAGTCTATTCAAAAAGAGGTTTGTAAGCATAAGTTTCCAAGTTTCAAGTAAAGTGAACCTCTTATCCCTTCCAAGGTCAAGATTCCCAGTTTTAGAGATCCTTTACCATTGCAAGAGCCTATGTTGGCACAATATGAATTTGTTATGTTTCAAAACTAGCCACTTGAAGAGCCCTTTTTCCTCCAAGAAACTCAAGAAACTTCCCAAAATCTCCAAATTCCAAGTTTCAAAAGTTCTAATTTTGCTCAGGCGCCTATTTGCATTCAAAACCAGTCCTTTAATCCTCAGTGATATCAAGAACCTGAACCAAGTCATCAAACTTTTGAACACCCATGGCAACCTTCTTGGACTAAGTATCCTGGCTATAAAATGTGAAATCTCATTAAGGCTACCCCTCCCATACCAATCCAAAATCAAGAAGAGGAAAAGGTAGTAAAATCTAAACTGATCAAGATTCCAAGGCTATGTGGTGAACATGAGCAAAAGCTTTTAGAGCCCAAGCCAATCAAAATTTCAAGTTTCAATCCAGTAGCTAAAGGTTCTTGCAGTCCTTTTTGTGCCACCAAATCAGAAAAATTAGATGTGGAGCAAGAGGTTGCTAATGTTTGTGTTGCATTCCCAATTGAATATGAGCATGATGCATATGAAGAGGATGCTAATTCAAACTTGACACCGAATCCTTTGAATTTTGATTCATTTGAAAAGTTTTCTAATGTTCTTTATAAGATGAATGAAAGCAAAGTACAGAGGTCACAAGGTGAAAGTCTTCGGTTGCAAAGATAGAATGCCAAGTTTCACTGGAGAAAACACCGCATGAGGAGGAAGAATCAGTTTCTTTGTTCAATCAGTTACCTAGTTTTGTTGAGCCGGAGGAGGAAAGCATGTTCATACCAAAGACAACAAGTTTAGAACAACAAGAGGATCCTCAACAATATGAGGAGTTGTTGATTGAAGCTAAGCAATCTAACAATGGGGTCTTGGGTCAAGTAGAAGAGTGTGAAGGTAAGCCTATCATGGAACTTACACAGCTGACTAAGAGCTTCCATAAGGTAAAAATTAGTCCTCTTTAATCAAAAATCCAAGAGGAATGTGATGAAGTTTTGTTTTGGGATGACCTTGAGATTTTTGTTTCAAATTTAGATGTCAAGCAATCATCTTTTGAAGGAGAAAGTGTGGAACAATAGGTTGAAGAGGCAAAAGGGGGTGTTGAAAATTAAGTTTTGACTAATTTATTTGTTGAACTTCCTTTAACTGTTAGTATTGATAAATAAAATGTATGTGAGCTAACAAAATTGACAAGTTGTGATCAACTAGAGCATGAAAGTGACATTGTTAAAATATTGATCCATGAGCAAATAAATGAGGACAGCTTGGTTGTGGAGGATCACAAGGTTGAAGGCACGATTCAACCAAAATAAGAAACGGTTGTGGTTCAGGAGATAGTTGACAAGAGTGAAGCCAGCAAGAGCAATTCCAATTTTGTCTTGTCAATAGGATGTCCAATTAAATATATTGCTAAAGTGGAGGCCAACAAGAAGATTCCTATCATGATTGAGTCTAGGCATGAAAGTGCAATTTTTGAAGAACAAATTCAAGTCACTTTGCCACCTCAGGGTAGTAGTGTTTATATTCCATATGAAAAGGTTAGTGAGCTTGTATATGTTCTTCAGAATGTGGTGCAGCTATTTCATGGCCGTTCGTCCATTGTTCATTTTCATGTAGCTGTCCAAAATCATGTAAAACATCGTATATTTTGTAGAAAAGGAAGCTACTTCACCCAACCAGTGAATGGGTTTTTTTAACCAGCTTCTTTGGCTGGTTAGAGTAGATTAGTATAGGTTAGGTTAAGCTTTCATTTTCTAAGAAGTGTTGTTGCACATGTTTTCTGGCCGCTAGGGCCTTTTAGTTTGCTTTCAGTTTGTTTCGGTTTGGTTTTTTGCTACTGTTTGGAGTAGTCGACAATTGAGTTTCATAGTTTTCTGAGTTTTAGAAGAGCAAAATTTGACTCCATGCCCAATGGATTGTTTAAGTCAAATGATCTATATGCTTAGTAGGCAAGCATTTAATAGAAATCACTAGAAATGTTAGTAATTTTTCACCTACAGCTCAAATTGGTAGAGCTAGAATATTTGTTTCATTTTAAGATGAAAAGTTTTTAACATTTTTTCTGCTATGTTGGTTTTTGCATAGTTTAGACTACTTGGAGAAGAAAAGGTTTAGTTTTATGATGCCATTGTCATAACAGAAGAGAAGACATTTAGTTTATCATTTAATGCTTTGCAAAGATTTCATGGATGACAAGGAGTTATTTCATTTTGTATTACAATATTTCAATCATTTTTACAAATGAGATATACACAAAACTGCATAAGTATTGTATTGAAAGAAAGAAGAGAGATCAAATATCCCACACAAGCCGTGGGAATAGCTGAACCAGTGCAAACATAAGAAATATATTATGCATATGAAGATAAAGAGTGGAAAAGAAGCATATAAGAAGAGGCATATCCATCATTTCCTATTTGGAGTCTTGAATTGGTCTTCATTGCATCTTACTCTTCCTCACTCGTGATCCTTGAGTGAACCTATTTCCGGATATGAATCTTCTTATGTGCCTATCAACATAAACATAATACATTGCCTATGTTGTACTGAATCTAATAACAAACATCAGAGATATGCAAGAGAGCTTGAAGAATGAGACATCATAGGAGCATTGACCTTCACTGTTTTATCTAACATGTTTGTTTACTTGCATGTATAGGTGAAATCATGTCACTGATTTGTTTCTAAAGACATCATAGCATTTGGTGCAAAGTGGGCTCCCACAAGGGTTGAGCCCAGCATGCTACCCTGAATCTTAAGAGGGGATGGGATAGTAATTCATATTCATAGTGCTCAAATATAATACATTCACCTGAAATAGTAACTTATTAAGTGAGTGCATAATCTTCAAGCTCATTTCCCATTCATGATTGTCAGTTCAAAGTGATGAAGTGAGAACCATAAATGAGCATTGAGTTCAGTCAAGACCGCTCAATAATGTGTGAAACTAAGTAAAAGCATTGTCAACATCATGAAGTTACTACATCTATTTACTGTCACATTATCGTTTGTATACATTCAAGGTACTTAGGAGCAGTAGTCTAATCTCATCATGCAACCTTATAGATGAAGAAAGAATACAAATGAAGGCCATGATAGAAGGCAACCTTCACTAGTATAAGTGCTCACATGCTCAGGACAACAATCTTGTACTAATTAAAGAATATTTAGTGCCAACATAAAAGGTACTTTCCTGATGATATTTGTACACAAGGGACAATACACAGATGACTCATTCATTTCTTTATCAAGGAAGTAGTTTAACAACAATGAAATAGGTATTTATCATTTTGATGTTAATGAAGTATGAAGTTATTGTTCAATGCATGAAACAACCATAAAAGACCAAAGGTGTAGCTATTAAGAAGCTACAGGAGATCATGGTAAATAATGCTTATTTGTGAAGAGATAGCACATGAAGGTATGCAATAGGTAATAGTGAATTCAACCTTGAATATCATCAATCCCATAAATTATATTGCTTCAGCATTGTGAATGCATGAATGATCCAACTGATGAGTAGTATAGATGATGCCATGCTCAGAAACGTCCATGCAATACTAAGATAAATGAAGGAGAGCCATAATCATTGAATATAGTATGTATGAGAACATATTTGGTGCAATATATAGAAAATACAATGACCTTGAGAACATGTTAATGAGCCACTGTCATAGTGAGCAAATGAAGGACATATCAAATACATACATAATGATATAAGCATAAAACCTCATAAGATAAGTTTTAATGTTCATCTATATCTACAGGAGAACAATATGTATAGTTTTCATCTATATATATCTACAGTTGCAAATGAGAAGGTCATGTCATCACAAGGACAAGACAGCCATAAGACAGTCATGTATAGATATACCAGTTGAGCAGAGAAATAAAGGTGACACATGTGATGATCAAGAAGATAACATATGTATTATGTTGCAGTAATCAATGTTGATTAGAGAGTGAAGGCTTTACTCTAGACTATTGAAGATCTCCATTTCAGAGACATGGAACTGCAAGTAATGTAATATAAACTATGTTGTGATGGCTACAGGCAGAAAATAAGTTTTGCTTTCAAATATTAAAACCCACATCAATAATCAATGAAGAAACACAAGAAATCATATAGTATTTGAAACGCAGAGATCTTACCTTGTTTTTGTAGCACAGAGAAGATATATGGAGGTCATGGATTTTTTTCCCTTATATGGTCTAATATTAGCTTGACCCAGTCTCATGGCGGCTTCGAACACAGAGGAAGAGTAAATGGCAATGAAGAAACGAAACGATGCATCATAAGTTTTATCATGGTTGCGGTTAAAAGCCCAAAAACCTGTGTTGAGATGAAAAGTATGGTTCAATATTGAGACAAAAAGGTATTTACCTTGTTTTATTGCAAGAATCTCCAAAAATATGCTCAGAGATAGAAAGAAATTGAAGGGTTACAGTTGAAACCCTAGTTCCCATGGCAGTTAGAGGTAGAGCCTCTTTTCATAAAAAAAAGTCATATGCAAATGAGCTTGATAATTTAGGGCTTCAAGTGGTTTTGCTTTAGGGTTTCATTGTATCCCTAAGTCAATGTGATATTTTTATCACATTATTTTTAAAAAAATCAAAAGCCTCGACTAACACCCCCATGGTATTATGTCCCTTCTACAAATTTCATTGCCTAGGCTTTATCCCTTAGGGTCTTTTTGTCACATTTGAAAGGTAAGTGAACATCAATAATGCCTTTGGAATATTTTGCATACGAAATGGAGAATAGACCTTAGGGGGATTTTCTTTTTTCAAACCATTCAATAATGCCTTCAAATTTTTATGATTTTTATAGAAAATCAAATGCCCAAATTGTGAATACTTGGCAAAATAATCATATGAGCCTTGTATTGCTTTTGTAAAGAATCAAGTCAAATCAGGAAATAAAACTGCAAATTATTGTAAAACATTATTTAAAGGAATATCCTTATAAATTTCTTTTAAATAATTGTTATTAAATGCAGTTAAAGCAGAGTGTATCTCTTTTTTAAGATTTACTTTCTTCTGGGCGGAATTAAGAAAATATGGGCAAACTAGAGATTTTCTTGATTAGGTTAAGCCTGATTTTTAGGTGTTTTTTGATGGGACCACTTTGGAGAGCATTTTGATAGCTTTTCCACTCAGTTTGGAGGCAATTCAGTGACTTTTTTGGAGGCTTTTCTGTGGAGCTCAAAAATGGATCAAACTTGCTATTTTAGGAAGATTTCTCAGCTTTTTCCTAGGGAAATTTTTGGAGTTATAAGTAGGAGAAAAACTTAGTTTTTTCGTAGTTTAGAATATTGTTTTTCCTCTCTTGTTCATTTGAAGAGAGCTTTGTAAACATTTTTGTACTTAGTTTCTACTCCTTTCAGTTCAATAAAACAACAGTGTTCTCCTCTTTCATGTTTTCTACTTCATTTTTGCAGTCAATACTTTGATATTCAATTGTGATTCAATTTTTGAATCCTTTTTCTATGTCTCATTGTTGCAAGATTGATTGTGGAAATTTCATGTAATGTAGGTTGTATGTTATGTTTAGCCTGGTTAGTGGGTTGAAGTTGTGATAAAACTTCTGCTTGTCCTTCATGCAAACCTCTAGCTTTTAAACATTCATACAATTACTTTTGTATTGATTTGTCTCATTGAAATTGTGAGAATAAAAGACTATGAAGCTGATTGTTAGTCAAATTAGTGAATAAGATAAGTTAAGTACTAGTGTATCACCTGTTAGAGTTTAGGATTTGATTTACAGTTAACCTTCTAAACCCTTTTCCTCAGTAAGTCTTTTAGTTTAGGTGATCTGCTAGGGAACCAACCTGCTCTGGAGATTCACTCTCAACATAGATTACCCACAATCTGAGAGTGTTTTCGTGTTTCAACAGGATAGCTAAGTTTATCTTTGCTAAGGGTGCAATCCTGATTGTTAACAATTCCATGTCAAAAGACTAATGATGATTCCCACATTGCTACATTATTTTTCAAGGAGATAGTTAGATTACATGGTTTTCCAAAAAGTATAGTTTCAGATCAAGATGTGAAGTTTGTTGGTCATTTTTGGTGTACCTTGTGGAAGAAAATGAGTACATAGTTGGTTTTTAGTTTAGCGTACCATCTTGAGTGTGATGGTCAAATTGAAGTTGTAAATAGAAGTTTGGGTAAGTTATTGAGATGTTTGGTAGGGACTAAGCCAAACCAGTGGGACATGGTTTTGGCTCAGACAGAGTTTTCTTATAATAGTTCAGTCAATTGGAGTGTCAAAAAAAGTCATTTGTATGTTCTGTATGGCTAGAGTCCTAGAGGGATAGATGAATTGCAGGATAGTGCTGATTTGACTTGAAAGAGTGCCGTAGCTAAAGATTTTGTAGAATATATTCACGATTTGCATAATGAGGTGAAGGAAACTTTGGAGAAGAGTGCTACTAAATACAAGGAGCACGCTGATATACATCGGAGAGAGCAAGAGTTTCAGGTTAGATATGTGGTTTT
Organism: Cunninghamia lanceolata; assembly: GCA_027924645.1. Lineage (NCBI taxonomy): Eukaryota > Viridiplantae > Streptophyta > Pinopsida > Cupressales > Cupressaceae > Cunninghamia > Cunninghamia lanceolata. The sequence continues at coordinate 3,124,208 of BSBN01000423.1, read as the reverse complement.
GGCACATTTGTGGAAAGAGAGGTTCCCACAAGGAACTTACAATAAGTTGAAATAGAAAAAGATTAGACCTTATAAGGTCTTGTATAAGTTTTCATCCAATGCTTATGAAATAGAACTTCCAGCAGGTATAGATATTTCACCCATTTTCAATGTGGCAGATTTATATAGATATTATGGAGGGGAGTCAAGTACATAAGAAAGTTTTAGTTTAGATGCTTAGGATAAATGTGAATGGATATATCAATTGCTTAAAAATTAGTTTGAATAGGTTGATCAAGTGATTGATGCTCGTGTGGCTAAACAAACAAGGGAAAAACTATACATGGAGAATCTTGTCTGGTTGATGGGTAAACTAGCTGATGAAGCCTCTTGGATGCAATCTTATGAGTTGGCTACGTATGGGATTTCTATTCTAGACTTGCAAAAATGTTCTTGAGATGCACCCTCAAGAAACATTTCTCTTACCCAACATGTTTGATGCAGGAGCATCTGGGTTCACTAGCCATCTTGCATCACGAAAAACATATTTTATTTTCCAAGTTAGTTTTCTTTTCTTTGAAGTGTTGGTTTTGTGTTTCAGGAGGCAAAATATAGATTTATTTGGCCAAGTCTTGGGTATCATCTCATCAAAGGGTCAGTTGGGTATCTTCAATTCGATTTTGGCATAGTTTGGTTGAGAATTGGCTAAGTTAGAGCAAGTTGAATTTTTCAGTTCACGAACTATTCAGTTCACTGACCCAGTGTTTAGCTGATGGCTTGGTTTGCCGACAAGCAATATTGTCAAAAGCTTTGGAGTTTTGTGATCACATTCTTCATCAGCAAGAACTTCAAGCAAAGTCTTCTTTGATATCGACAAAGTTTAAAGTTTGGAAATTTCACCTTTTGTTGACAACCTTTAGTGTTGGTAAAATTACGAGTTTGTAAACCCTTAGGTTTGCTGATGTTTCACTTTTTGGATAAATCTTTAAGATTGGAATTCAAAGTTCATAGTTAACCATTGGAAAAGTTTGAAGTGATGGTAGTTCATGGTTTTCAAAAATCACTGATTTACCAACAAGGGTTTGTGAAAGATAAGTTTTACTAATAAGGAAAACTTAATGATTTAAAGGCATTGTACCAACAAACTTCCTACTTTGAAAACTAACTAATTCACCAATAAGTGTGTCAGTGAAACTTTAAGTTCAACAATTGCCACTTTTGCCAACAACTTCCTGTTAATGGTGTGTTAGAATGTTTGGGTTTCAAATCTAAAAGTGCGTCGATAAAGATGATTTTTGGAAAAGAGAGCTTTGTTTTGGAAATACTCCATGATTCATTGAGAAGTCATTTACTGATGGATTTTCCTATAGTTTGATTATGTATAAAGTGTCAAAATGTTAATTGGAAGATTATATATGCCGACAATAGTTTTGGGGCAACTATTTGTTTTGGGGTGACGAATTAGTGAACATAACTATCCAAATGCTTGGCGACTATTGGGATTTAGTCTGTTTGAATTATGTAACTCTCCAACTACTTGGTGACTATTGGGGTTTAGTTATGAAATTGTCGACCTTTCAGTTTCTATTCATCACTGTATAAATTGGAAACCATTTTCAGATGGAAGGGTTCAATTTTGGGAGAAAAAGGAAGTGTCAAGGAAGAATTCTGTGAAGGAGGCTAGCGTATCAGTTCAAAAGTGTGATTGTATAAAATTTGTACTCCTGTAACTTTTGTTTTCTATAGACATAAATAAATACATTATGTTGTGGGCGTGGATTGAGTTTTATGTTTCTATTTGAGATTTATTGCTTAATTCAGTAGTTTGATAAAACCCCTGAATTTTGTCCTGCACCAAGTTCTACTTGAAATATCAATACTGGTACTCAAAAGTTCTTATATGTCATTAGGTAAAGTTATTTATTAAATCTTGAGGAAATTTTATAGTTGTGGAACACTAGCTAAGCAATAGTGGCACCAAGACAAAAATGTGACTTGAAAAATACATTCATATTCCCAAAAATCTTAACTACATATGGATACATCTAACTATGGAGAGGTCTTTGCATTACAATAATTTCTTGAGACTTATGGAAAACAACCCTAACCTTTACAAATCAATAACATGCATCACCTGATACATCAACTATATTTAATCATGCATATACCAAATTGGATCAATAACCAACTCTTTCTTCATTAGAGGGCATATATAGAGCTAGAAAGTTTGCCTAAAACTCATATGATTTTCACACTTGTACTAGATAAGTTTGTGTTGTTTTTCCTAGATGATATCCTGATGTATTCCAAGAATGAGGAAGAGCACTTCTAGCATTTGTAGATAGTCTTACAATGCCTAAGAGAGCACAAATTTTACGGTAAGCTATCTAAATGTACCTTCTTCTAGAAATAAGTTTAGTACCTAGGCCATACTATCTTTGTAGAACAAATTTCAATAGATCCCTCTAAAATAAAGGCCATTCTAGAATCTCCTACACCTAAAAATGTGCATGATGTTTGTAGTTTTATGAGCCTAGTAGGATATTACAGGAAGTTTGTATTAAACTTTTTAAGAATTGCCCACACCATTAATTCTCTACAAAGGAAAGGTAAATGTTTTGAATGGTTAGAAAAATGTGAGGATGCCTTCAATATCCTTAAGGAGAAGTTGACTTCAACACCGATCCTAAGAGTTCCAGAACTGGAAGGTCTTTTTGTTGTTATAACCGATGCTTTTGGAGAAGGGTTAGGTGGCATGCTTATGCAAGAAGTTTAGGTAGTGGCTTATGAATCTAGGAAATTGAGGTCTTATGAGAAAAGTTATGCTCTGGATGATTTGGAAAGAGTGGTAGTTGTTCATAGTTCAAATTTGATAATCAGGGTTTGAAAATATTTTCACCCAACCAAACCTGTTCTCAGTAAAGAAGATGGTAGGAGCTTATAGATCTGATTATGATTTTGAAATTAATTATATTAATGGTAAGGAAAATTGAGTTGTTGATACCCTAATCCATAGAAGGCATATTCCAGAAATGATGACGGTACAGTGAGATTTTAGAGATCAAGTGTTGAAAAAATCAGCGGGAGATGAATATTATGAACAAGTTCTTAAAGCCCTATCTGAGAATCCTCAAGATGCAAGATATGGAGGGTTTTATTTTGAGTGTGATGGACTTTTGAGATACAAAAGTAAAATATATGTTCCAAATCATAAATATTTGAGAAACATAGTGTGGAAAGAAGCGCATTCTACACCTTACTCAGGTCACCCATGAGTGACAAAACTATTGGCAGAGGTGAAACCACTTTGTTTCTAGAAAGGAATGAAGAATGATGTTGCAATATTCATGGCAAGATGTACTGAATGTTGGTGATTTAAGACTAAACATCAACATCTGACAGGACTCTTGTATCCACATGATATTCTTGAATAGAAGTGGCAAGTGATCAACATGGATTTTTTTCAAGGTTTTCCTATGTCACAATACAAACATGATGCAATACTAGTGGTGGTAGATAAACTAACTAAGGTAGCTCATTTTATTTCTAGAAACCTTACAGATGGAGCACATATAATTGCCAAGAAATTCATGCAAGAGGTCTTCAGATTATATGGAGTACACAAAAAGATTATCTTAGACAGAGATGTGTAGATGACATCAAGGTTTTGACAAACCTTGTTCTTAGTACCTGGAACTCAGTTAAACATAAGTTCAGCCTATCATCCAAAAATAGATGGTTAGATATAGAGAGTAAATCAAGTACTGGAAGACTTGTTGAGGATGTACTGCATGTAGAAACAAGGAACATTAAGTGAATGGGAATATCAATTCGAGCCACTCGAGACAAATAGGAGCACACTAAACCCGCAAGAAAACAAGTATTGCAAACAATGGACTATTCAAATACAAAATATGGGATACTAATGAGCTTACAAGAGGGTGTGTGTGTAAGAAGTTGGGTCCACGTTTTGGCTAAAAGGTGGAAGTGTTTTCCCTGAAAATTAAATTTTATCACAGTTGGAGTCAAAATTTGAAGTACTTACACCGTAGAATATTAAGAAAGTCAAGTAATATGAAAGGTATTATTTTGAATCTAGTTTTCAAATATGTAATTTATTCTAATACCCAGATGATACAATTTGATTTTGCATAGGCTTATACAAAAACCACCTTTAAAGGTCACTTTTTTAGGACCATACCATGCAAGTGTACGACCAACATAATTTGACCTAGAAATAAAATTATTTTTCTATATACTTTTGGGAAAAGATGTGTATTATAGTGAAGTTTGATGAGGATATTTTTAAAAAAAAATTCCTAATATTTTTTATTAATTTTTTATTGGCCCTAATTACTATTTTTGAAAACCCCTCATGTATGACCAAAATAATTTGAGCTAAGATAATCATAAAATAGTTTTTTTCATTGTTTAAAGAATGATGTGTAGATTGGTGACATATTTTTTCTAAAAAAACTTTAAAAATTAAAAGTTATTAAAAAAATATAAAAACATGTCATTTCAAGTTTATGGAGTAGTTTGTTGATAAATTAATTAATAAATAGAAAACAAGTTGAATAAAAAATAACATATTTGAAAACTACACATCGTCATCTATAATGGGTTTTAATTTCATAAAAAAATTAGAAAAAAAATCATCAGCCATATTGGTAAAGTTAGTCTTTTCTCTTTCTCTTAACATGGACTTATACTTACAGGTCCAATGCTAGGGGTCAACTTACCATGCCTTTCCTAAGCTGAAAACCAAACAAAACATGTGGGTGTGGAATTGAAAATTATAAAAATAGGTACCCATTATAAAAAATAGAATGGGTAACCATTTTAAAACAGGTACCCGTTCTTAAAAACAATAAAAAATGGGTACTCATTCTAAAAAGCAAAATGGGTACCTATTTTAAAATAAGTACCCATTCTAAAAAATAATAAAAACAAAATGGGTACTTGTTCTGATTCTAGGCTCAGGCATCCATTCCTAAACGAGTACCCATTCCTGTCAAGATTTTTTTTTCGCCCAACGCTTTCCCTATATGTGAGCCCAACTTTTTTCTTTTACCTAAGATGTACTACATATAGGGCATAATTGACTAAGAATAGTCAATCCAATAATAGGAAAATCTCACTAAGAATAGTGGTGCTCCAAGAATAGGAAAAGCAACTACTTAACTTAGACAAAGCTAATCTAGGCATGCCGAGTATAGCTCAAGGCTAAACATAGACTCCTAAATATGCAACCCTAGGCATGCTTAATATACACAAACACCCCCCTTAAGCATAGATTAGGTGGGATAACTAAAGATTGGTCCTCACAACTAGGCCTGATCAGGTACCCATGTGCAATGCAATCTCTCATAAAAATGGAGAAATAGAGAAAACCAAGTGGGAAAAAACTCTCCTCCAAAAGGAGAGAAAAAAGATAAAAGAAGAGGGCTAAGAAACCTCCTTAAAGAAGATAACTCTGCCCAAGCCTAAAAACATGTCACTCTAACTTTGATGATGTACATATGACCCCCAATAGGAGAGTAAAAGAGACTATGTAGACCCCCCACAATGAAGTAACCCCTATGCAAAAAGAGGATGCCCGTATACGAATGCTGAAAATGATTCATTTGTGGCAAATGACATTTCTCCCCTTAGGAAGAAACAACTCCAATGGTGAATGTTGAATCAACTCAAACTCAAAGAAGCAAGATGAGGTGGTAAGTCTCATGATGTATCACGTCTTAGAACACTACTCAAATGTTTCCATATTGATGTCAAAACAAGTCACAAACAAATTAGGAGTCCTAGGCCTAACTGAAACAAGTGACCTCTCAAAATCATGTGAAAACTGATGAAGAGTGAGATCCAAAGAACTGATGTATGAATGTGGAATATCAATACATGTTGTATGACTACAATCTAAATCCCACGAGATGTCTTGTGAAGAATCACTGGAAGCCCATGGTGAATCCTCCCTGAACTCTATAGTAGTAGCAAGTGTAGGATAAATATCATTAAAGAGAAAGAAAAATCCTCTAAAGTGTCATCAAGATCTGAAATGGGAGACTCTAGAAACAACCAAGAGATGTCTGGTAGAAGTGTGTCCCAATCGGATATAAGACCTTGCTATAAAGAATTACTAGAAGATCTTGGAGAAGTAACTCTAAACACTGAAGTAGAGGCATAGAAAGCATTTGCCCTATAATGTGACGATGTATGTCGACCATCATCTGGATTGTATACCCAAGTACCTACACTTTGAAGTGGTTGTCTAGCCCAAAGAGAGCTGAATGTGGGTAAGTCAAGTGTTGAATCCTCATCCTCCAATATGAATCTAGAGATGGATGGAGATGAAACCCCATCACTGTTCTCACTGTTAGAACTGGAAGAAGAATAAAACTCTACCTCAAGAATCTACTATGGATGGTCAGAAGGAGAAATATCAGGGGCAAAGTGTGAGAAGGTGTATAACCCAACATGGTGATCCACCCTTCCCAAAGCCACTAAGTTGTTGCCATGCAATGCTCTGATCTCAAATGAACATGGAGTAAACTTAACTTGCATGCCCTTCCCTATGTGAGCAATCTGATACATTGTGTAGAATAGAAAAGGGGAACTAGCTTATTGGATCAAACTATATTAAACCCTCTTCTACCTCAACATTAGGAGAGAGTGATTGAGCTGAGCTTTGACCCAAGAGGGTGAGCTTAAGCTATAGGTATTCTACTCCTTTTTGTTGTATAGAGATGATTCAACCAAACTTGATTACAATCAAGCAAACTAGCTAGCATGTATGAATTACCCCCAAAGACACAAAGATCAGACTATTACATATTAATAGAAATAAATCAAAGCAATCAGAGTGCAGAGCAGGGATCAAGGAACAATTTAGAACCTGGTAGATTTAGCAGTGATGTCCAGGACAGGGGCGCCTGGGCACCCTGGTCTTCCTTCGAGCTCAGGCAGAACTTTCGAGATGACCAGGTCTATAGTTGTCTACACTTCTTTCCTTTCAGCTATCAACTCCTAAAACCTATTTGCCTTATCTGCACACATACAAAGATAGAAAAGGTTGTGCTTTATTAAAGGTTTACCTCAATCAAACCCTATGTTGGTGTTCTCACCTCTACAATAGCGATTGATAAGATCCAAGAGTTCTTGCGCTAGGGCAAAGGCCAGATCTACAACAATATGATTGATAATGACGATAAATTATGATAATAACAAGAAGATGTCCAGCCTTAGTTGATGAAGACTTAGCACCAACAAAGGAGAGTGATGAAGAGGGCTTCAAACTTCCTTCTGTAGACACCCAAAAATGTCCACTTGTCACAACATTGTAGCATTTTTGCCCTAAGCACCCCTTCGCCATCCTAACTAGCATTTCCTCTATTTAATTAAATAAATTCAACATTTATTTAATTTAATCCTATCCTTCACCATTATTAAATAAATAAATTTTATTTATTTATTTAGTCCACTTTCCTCTTAATTAAAATAAAATAAATCTTTTTAGTTTATTTTAAGTTATCATTTATTCCTCACATTTATTATGATTTAAATAATATTAAATTATTTAATTTATTTACCTACTTTCCATTTCTATCTTTACTAATCTCTCTAATCATTCTTCCACCTTCCAAATCCTCTTAACTCATTTCTCTCACTTTCTAATTATCTATCGAGTGAACTAAACTACTTACCAATTCCATCTCCCAAATCACTCACCTACTTTCTATTTCCTTTTCCAAGTTGCACAAAGCAACTTTCGATTTCACCATCACTTGCAAATTAGAAGGTTTATCCTTCCATTTTCTCATCTTGCCTATAGATTGACCAATTTCCAAGCCATTTGGCATGGATGAATCTTCAAGCACTGTTACTCTGCCGAATTGTTCCCTCATCCATCAATCTTCCATCATCAATCTATCTAGCCTTTCATCCATCAATCTCTATCATCGTTGTGCTGTGAAACACAAGTAATCAACAATCCACAATCGAACCAAGGAATCGAGGCATCTAGGTGATCTCATTTATGTTACATGTTGTTTTAATCACTTAGGTTGGATTTCTTGAAGGTATTAGGGTTTTAATCTTGTTTGCGTTGTTTAATCTGCTAACTTAGATTTTTCCCTGATCTACATTCTGGTGCTCACCATGGGGCCGAGTCATTAGTTTTGTAGGTTTTTGCTTTAAAAATTTGCTTTTTTGCTTAACCCTCATTGTTGAGTTTTGCTGAACAGTTGTCACAAATGACCTCTGAGGCAAAAATAGACTGTGCCATCGTGTTTGGGAGGCTGATTTTGAGCTTCTCGACTATAAATTCACATATATTTCGTCACATAAATTTTTTTGGAAAAATTTGAATATTTATTTTTAGTTGGCAGCCATACTGTATGGATCCATACAGATCCGTACAATATGAATCTACCATTCGATATGATCTTGTCATTACAGGTGAGGGTCGTGTATGGTGGAATTTTGGTCTATTGTGTTGCAGGTTAAATCTATCATTCACAGGTGTAAATGCTCTCCGCCGATTTCTTTCATCCCTGTCGACTGGTGCAGAGATCCTTAAACATCGACCATCCCCAAAGCTTACCTGGTCACCACCTCTCGTGGCTTAGTCTCTACTAAAGCTCCACTTTGCAGACCTTTTTCCACTACCTTAAACATTGACTCCCGTCTTATCCACCATCGACATTGACATCAATATAGATCCGTGCCCGTCGACCAATGCTTTCACCTGCCTAGTTGGTGTCTATAGTCCTTTTCTTCATCATTGTTGCTTGTCTTGTCAAGTATCCACCCTGTTGACATCCTTAAAATCTAGCACGTCGCCACCCATTAGTCACTTTCACAAAGACCATTGACCATGTATTCTACCTATAAACATGCAGTCAACGGTTGAATGGTCATTGTTTGTCATAGCCCACCACCACCTTATGTTGCCACTTTGAAACGTCTTTCAACCTTGGTCGCAGTTATCAAATCTTTAGCCTGGGTCTCAAGTATTGTTTAGGTCATAGTAATAGGTTATTGTCTTAGTCTAGGTCGTGGTCTAGGTTTCAAGTTGTAGTTTATCCTTAACTCACAATTTATTCTGAAAACTTTAAAACCCATGTCTTAAGGTTTGATGTTATCGAGAACATTATTGTTCAAGACTAAAATTTTTGGGATTCAGTTTTAAAACGATAAAACAATACCTAAACTATAGCCCTCAATCATACAGGCACATGAATAAAAACAAATCTTTGAAAAATGATCCCAAAAAGTTATCAAATGTCAAACTCAACAAGCAAACAATAAGTCAAACTAAGTCAACCTATCTTTCATCATACAAACAAAAGGAGGTATCTTTTTTCTTTTCATCATAACAGGGACATATGACATTAGAATTTCGCAAACGAACACTCATCGGAAAGGTAATTTGAGGAATTTCATAGTGCAGTGGGTCTTATTAGGTAATTTCATTATTTCGGTAGGTAATTTCTTAGCTGAACATTGACTCTCTTTTGAACTTAAAATGCACATAACTTGAGCTAAATTTATCCATTTTTGATGATTTTTTTTAAAAAAGTGCATGGAATTTTGTAAACTTTCTATTTTTGCAACTTATTCTACTATATGAGATCACCATTTGTAGGTTTTTATCAGATCACAACTTTTGACCTAATCCTTTTGGCATCTAACAATTAATCTGTGCAACTTATCCTAATCGCTTGTCGAAGAACGGAGGAAATAAACTACTGATACATTTTCTGCAGATCTGAGTGGTCAAAGAACAATCATTTATCACTAGACTAGGCACACTTCAGTTTGGTGCTTAAAACGAACAATCTATCTCCATTGTGTCTACTTTTCATTTTTTTGAGTTTGCTTGCTGAGTCTAATTGTTACCTGATTTGGCAACAAAAGTATCCTCTCCCCTGCCTAACCAATGGATCTGGGGTGTACGAGAAATCATTGTCAACTCTAGAGGGCCTGCCTTCCCGTTGTGAGAAGGGGTACGACTCAAGTGGAAACAGGTCAAAGCCAGACCATTCCAAGCCACTATATAAATAACGCATTTGTGACGCAAGTCACAAACAATGGGTGTTGTTCCACTATACTGACAGCCAACCTCCCCCAAAACCCTCCAAGGTGCAACCCTTGAAGGTTGGGAGACTCCATAACAAAGAGTAGCATTACCGCATGTATAGCTACCTGAATGGAAATCCTAACTAAAAACCTCTGTTTAGAAACCAAAAACCCCTATCTGTTGATACAGGAGGAAACTCTGATAGCCATCCCACATTTTTCACAGCTTGTGGTAGAGATAGCAAGGTACCTTAAGATCTATGCATCTTGAGGACCTGGAACTTGGTGCACCTGAGAAGTGAGTGCACTGTAAGGGGGAGCCCGTGCCCCAAGTTCCTTGAGCTATACACCATAAGTAGGTGCGACTGGGTAAAACCAAGTGGGAACCCAACAGATAATGTCCTTGCCTAGCCTAGGGTGTACACATTGATCATTGTGTTTGGTGTGCATGCATGTGTATGCGAGATCTTGTGTTTGATATTGCCACATCATCCTCAATCTTACTAGTCATAACATATTCCCCAATCATTACACTTCATCCAATCCTTCCAAACCAAATCGTCCTAGTCCTCCAATCAACCACATCCCAATCGACCCAAGTCATCTAACCACATCATTCCACACCATCCCATCTAGTTTGACCATATCATATCAATGGACTTCTTGAGCCCTACATCCTTTTTGAGACTCTACATCAGCTATCCAACATCAATCCAATCAACCAACCTTGTCCTTTGGCTTTGGTCCTTATCTAGCATTTGATCATATCAGTATTATCAACCAACCTTGTCTACCCTTGAGTTCATGAGTCTATCTCTTGGGAGATAATCTTATCCAATAAACTAACTGAACAAACCAACCTAATTAATCGACCAAGCCAATCCAATCAATCCAAGAGTCTCAACTTTGTCGCATAAGTCCAATCCATACCATTCTCCACCATGTTGACCTTAGAGGACCTAGCACAAAAGACCATTCACATTCTTTACCCAGTTCAAACAAGCCAACCACCTTTAAGCCAACAAACGATTCAATCTATCCATAACATAATCCAAGGACTTCAAGCAAACCAATCCCCACAAATGTCGCACCTCATAGCACAAATCCAACACCTCATAGCTACTTGCCAATCATAGACCCAACAAGTGCATCATCATCCCTTATCCATTCAACACCAACCAATTCCAATTCATTCCTATGTGGTATCTCCTTTCATTTCAGACCAATCTAATCCATCCATATATCATAACAATTCCACATCACCTTGTCTTATTCCTTATCAATCTAATCCACCTGCATTTCTAATCACTTCCACATCACCTCATCCCACATCTCTCTATTACAATATCACACCAGCTCATCCTACATCTTCCCATTACTATATCACACCAACTTATCCTATACCTTCTCATAACAATGCCACATCGCCGTACCCTACTTCCAATATCTACCATTATCCACAACAACCCATACCCCAAGATCTTCTACCTACACATCCTACCATTTCATCTCTTGATCAAACACATTCACAAGACTATCAAGGGCCCCCACAACATGAACATGCAAGTCCAAGTGGCCCTTTGTACATAAACCAAGTCAACCCAAGTCCACTTTTGGAACATTACCTAATCGACTTAAGTCCACATGTGCAACAAGACCTAATAACCTTTGACTCAAGTCTAAATGATCCTTTGTACATAAATCAAGTATCCCTAAGTCCGCCTATGCTACAAGATTCAATAACCTTTGACAAGAGAGACACCAACCTAGAGAAAGCATCTTGAGAGTCACCTTCACCATCCTATCACATGCCAATACATGAGCCTACTAGTCCTCTCCCAACACCTTCATGTCAACCTTATAGTCCATCAAGCCCTCCACTAAAGGAACCCTTAGAGATGACCCTACAACAATTGGTCCAAGAAAATTTGATTGAGCTACCACCGATAACATCCTTTCAAGAAATCTACTTTAAACCCCATTGGTATAAAGATGATGAATATTGTGCATACCATAGGTGTAAGGGCCATCTCATATCCACTTGTACACAATTCAAAAGATTGATCAAGAACCTAGAAAATTGTGGTAATATTGGGTTAGATAAAACCAATCCATCTAATGCCCTTATCCTTCAATCTAGCCAAAGTCCTAGCCCATTTAGTCCCACTATCCACCTCACAAGCCCTAATCCAATTAGTCTTCCACCTAATCTCAATCATGAGCCTTCAGTTTCCATCAACCCTCCACCTACAAATGATGTCATTCAAGGACTACTAGCAAGGAATAAACAATCCCCATGTCAAGCACCCATCGATGAACCTACCAAAGAACCTTTGAATGCTATGTCCACTTCTACAACCTCATTATGTGGTTCACAACCCTTGAGCATATTAAAAATTTTATTCCCGTGAGCTCATTTCCCTCTCATGTTGTTGATCAAGAAATCATCCAAGAGCCTTCTATTGCAATCCAAGCCACCCAAGAGGTCTATCAAGAGCATGATCCTAAGTATGTTAAAAAATTAGTCCCTAATCCGAGTCAAGATCAAATCCCTTACATTCCACTCATGCAACCCATCCATAACATATACCTCTTCCATGATCAAGATGAACTTACCCATGAAGAATCTATCCATGAGCACCTTGATCATACCCATAATCCTATACCCATCCATCAGCAAGACACCCAAGCCCTACATGCTCCATATAATAAAAGTCTCGTTGACCTCCTTGAGTGATCACCTCATTTCATGGCTTTCCTGCAAACATCTACCTGTCATGATGAGATATGTGCCTCCCAAGAACACATAAACATAGAAGATCAAATCAACACCTTGGATCATAATGAGCAAAAGTAAGATCCTAATGATCCTCCCTCACCTACCATCGACCCTATCACAAATCCACCATCATATCCACTTGATCTTACCACCTTCATCCATGAGTGTTCCTCCTTAGAACACCAACAACCTTTATCCACTTCACCTTCTCCATCCAATAAGGAACTCATGTCTAGTGTTCCACCTACATCAAGTCCCATAGTCAATCGCATCCTCCAAAACATGAACTATCAAGGTAAAGGCTTAGGCCCTCTTGAACAAGGTATTTTGGAGCCCGTCCATCTCAAAGTCCCTCTGTGCTCATTTGGCCTTGGATACACACCTTTGGGTCAATAATTTAATGATGTTGGTAATCCCTCCATTCATCCTAAGTCCACCACTTCCAATTACAAATCCCATCATACATCCAAAAAATATGTCGCCCTCCCACCTCCCTCGTCCTACAAATCGCAAAAGCATGTGACTATACACCTTCCACCATCCACTTTGCCTCTGCTTCTTCCAACTCATAACACCCCTCCATCGAATCTATCTCCACTACTTCCAACACCTAATCCATCCATCCATAAGTCCTCTAAAAATCCCAATCATGGCCAGCATATGCACACATTGTCTAAAAAAGGAGCTTCCACCAACCCCACTTTCGTCCACCCCATGGGATTCAAAAGTGATGCCTACACTCATAAAGATAAAAATTCTACAAATTCTCATGCCTTAGGACACAAATACCAAGAATCAAAGAAAAATCTATCTCAAAAGTTGCATACACCCACACACGTCAAAGCAAAAATGAAAAACGTGTGGGTCCCCAAGCAACAAGAAACTACTTCAAATGCATCTCTGAAGGTGCATATACCCAAGCCCATACCTTCGCATGTAAAGCCTAAAAGAAAAATGGTATGGATCCCTAAGCAAAAAATAACCAATCAAGTCGAATGAGGCATCCACCTCTCATGAATCCCAACCATCTCCTTCTGTCCATTCCATCCAAAAGCAGCAAAATCCTCCATCCCACATGACAAGTTGAAATCAGAAAAATACTAATTCTATGTGGGTTCCTAAAACACTTCATCACCCATATCCTAAGCAAACAACAACATTGCTTCCTACACCACCATCCACCCAAAAGCTTCAACATTTATCACGGTGTGTACAACTATTGGTCATGACTCCTTTCCATCCCGCAACACTTCCACATACCTCCATCTCCCCATCCTTCAATGATTATCCTACATATCTTACCAAGGACTTCACTATGGTCCATGCTTTTGGATAAACGTTTCACCCATCCTCCATCCATAAGTTCTACATAATCCACATCATAATCCACTATCGCACCTATCATAATCCGCTATCTACCTTCTCCATCCATCTTTCATGCAATCACTTACCAACATGAGATGAGCATACTTTAACATGGTCCTATGAATAGTGTGAAGCTATTAAAATCATGTGTCTAACAAAGTAATTGCAGCTCATATGTAGAACATACAAAGGTCTCAATACCACTTGTAGAAGCTATATGCTCTAGAACATGAGGATTCCAATTAGTAAAATTACGAAAAATTTCAAAATCTAGGATATACTCATGCAAAGATTTTAGAGGTGAATAACATGAATATGCCATAATGAGATGCAAAATCATATTTTTTGGAAGTTTTTTCAAAGTGCGTGCAAAATTATATGCAAAAAGTGACCTAAAATGCTTGATTTTTTGTACTTTTTCAATGCAAATGAATGAAACAAAAGGTGTTATAAGAATTTTGATCAAATGAAGCAAATTATATGTTTGATATCAGTACAAAAAATCAATAATATCCTTTACAACACACTCTTGATGTAAATCTAAGATGATAAGTCAAAATATAGTGAAAATATGTCAAAATATGCAATTTTTTCACCAAATCTCGATGCAAAAGAGTATGAAAAAGGGTGTTGTGAGGAAAATTATGATGGATAGAAAATTATATCAGTAATAACAGCCACTTAATGTTAAAATATCTGTCACAACACGCTTTTAGTGCCAGTTAAGGTCAAACCCTACTGAAAATATAGCAAAAATAGGCTATTTTTCACGGTTTTTCAACTCCAAGACTTAGAAAAAGGGATGTTGTAATTAATTTCAAGAGATGAAGAAAATAAAAGCAATTATATGAGTCACCACAATCCAAAAATTTTGTCACAACACACTTGGAGTGCAAACTAGGCCAAACCCTAGGGCAAAAAATAGCAAAAATGTGTAGTTTTTCACCAAATTTTCAATACAAGAGCCCATTAAAAAGGGGGTTGTGAAGATTTTTAGGAGGGGAAAAAAATTATTACCCTAACAATAGACAATTAATGAAAAAAAAACCCTTCACAACATGCCTATGATGCAAGTTTAGAGAGTCGATAAGGCCAAATTTAGTGAAAATCGATGTTTTTCAAGCCCTAGGTTTGAAATCTTGACACAAAATGATATATGAATGTTTTTAAGTCTGATTTATGATGAAAATGAAATTTTCTCAGATCTGAAAATGACTTACAAGCTTTAATATGCAAAATGCCAATGCAAATCTAATGAAAATGTATGAAAATTGCTAGTTTTTTGTTGAATTTTTCTATGCAAAAATGCAAACATTTTAAATCTAAATGCAAATTTACACTAAAATGAAAGAATAAAACCAAATTATAATTTGAATGAGCCTCTAAAATAAGTAGAAAATTATGAAAGAAGATTTTGCCTACTAACCCTAGATTTTGGAATTACTAGGTTATATGAAAATTGTCAAAATTTCTACAAAAGCCTAGCAAATTAATGATAAAAATGCAATGCAAATTATTGAATTTTTGTGTTTTTCTGTAGTTTATATGAGATCTGATGCAAAAATCATGAATTAGGGAAATTTTGAAAGAATTGATGGAATTTAGTAATCTATATGAAAATGCAAGCTAGAGTTTTCAAATTTTTGCGAATTTTTCAATTTTTTTGTAATTTTCTAAATGCAATAAGATGAAAGACTATATGAATGAATGAAATCAATCCAAATTTGAAGAATAACACTCAAAAAGTTGCAATTTAAGTCCAAAAACACGGGTTCAGCAAAATGTTTAGGGTAAAATTAGGATTTGTTTAATTTAGTGTTGTTAGATGTTTAAATCCTCCTTTCACCCTAGACATTCAAGATCTATAGTCGAGTGGGGATGAATTATCATACCCTAGGTTGCTGTGAGATGTAGGAAAACTTGGATTATGATGTTTAATTATCAATTTTCCTTCTTTTATGCTCAATTGACCATTAAAACCCTAATTTCACAAATACAACTGTAAATGGAAGAATAACAAAAAAAACCCTTGCAGATGGAAGCAAAATATCAAGTCGCAGAGTACCTATTTTTAGGGCTTCATGGTGGAAAAGTTAGGGACACAGGATCAGGTACCCAAGTCCAAGGCCCTAGTTTTTGTCAAGATCTGGAAACTCTGTCTGCAACCCTTCCCTGTTGTTCCTGAGATTTTCCTATCATGGAAGTTGGAGGACTAATGAGTGGGCGCCCAAGTCTAGGGTGCTATTTTTCCTTCTATTCTGCAATTTTGACACTTCAAGATGCCTTCTTACAACTTCACTTTGTCTAACTCCTCAACCTATAACCTACAACTATGAAAACTTTGGGAGGGGGTTGTGATGTTTAGAGGTTTGCCTCAGTCAAGCCCCGGAGGACAATTAAGTCTCCGAACACTATTGTCAGATAGAGAGTACATGCCCTTGTGAGGTAGAGACAAAAACCAAAGGAAATGATGATGAAAACACAATGTAATGTCACCTTGTAGTGAAGATCTCATGGGAGGAAGATGCACTTCATTCCATGATGAAATTGATGCTCAAATCTACAAACAAAAACACATTAACCACACAAATTTGCTCTTGCAACACAATCAAAGCCTTGAATAACCTTGAGAGTGCACAAACATCACAATGATCATCTAATTGAAATCTATTTTCCAAATGAATGCCTAAACATGCTTTTAAATGCAACTACAAACACTCTTGCCAAGATTTCGTAAATTCAAACTTACCGTGTTGGCATATGACCCAAATAACGGTCACAAACCGACACTTAAAATTTGGGCTTGACCCAAAATAGGGCAGGACTAGAACACGGGCACCCAAGTCCTCCCCCCTATTTTGGGTAGGGTTAAGCTCAAGGGGTCCTCCTAGGTCCCATTTGTCATATTACCTAGGGCTCATTCCATCGGGATGCCAAATTATGAAGTAAGATGTCCTAAATGCATGCAAAAGACTTGAGAACTAAACCTTACAAGGGAAAAGCCCCAAAGGGGACATTTTCCGATGTTACAATATGATTTTGAAGGTGTTTTGAGATCCTCAGTAAAAGTTGTAAGTCATCAGACTGCTAACAAGTATATTAATCATTGTGTGGAGAAGAGTTAATGTTTGGAGGATCTATGTAAGTAATTAAATGATTAGAGCTGACCTATATGAACACTTTTAGGAAAATATTTGGGTTCGCATAACTTTTAATACATTAGATTGAGATGACAAGCTACATCTTTCTATGTACACGTTTCCTTCTTGGATGCCGACCTAGCTATGAATCAAATCATGATGTGGATATATAAGAGTGATGAATTTTGGTTGAGTCAAGTGTGTGTGTGTGGTGTGAGCATGCGAATAGAAGTGTAGAGTTAGAAGAGAAGCATCAATGAAGACTTGGGATTCAGAATTTAGTTGCTAAATGACTGCACCCTGGCATAGCGGTAGATGCTTAAGCAGTATTAAGTTTTCATGTGCAATATGATTGGAAGCAAGCTTTCAACATCAAGGCAGTGAGCCAGTAGTGGACCTTCAGCAAGGTTTAACGTCCCTAAGGGTTTAATAGCCCTTATTTTAATCTTGCTAGGTTTAGCATTGAGGTAGTGAGCCTACTAAATCTAGATGTACTTCATGGCAGTGAGCCAACATGTTCTAGGCTCATGGAGTGACCAAGCCTGAACATTATTTTTGTAAAGATTGCAATATATATTTGAGAGCTAATCCTCTCCATGGTTTTTCCCTTTTTGGGTTTTCCATGTAAAGTTTTAGTGTTATGTGTCATGCTTTTATGGATACTATTCATTTGTATATTATTCTTCTATTTGATTAATCCTTTGAAATGGTTAAAAGTAAAAGTGCAAGAAAAGGTTTTTAGAACACTGATTTAACCCCCTCTCAGTGTTTCTGACAATCAACAAAGCGTTAATAACACACAAGGTGCACAAATAGAAGAAATTGATGATGTAAAAAAATAAATTTTTATGTTTTTCTTTAAATGAAGCAATATACCCTTGATCAAATTCAATTATATTCAAATCCACTTATATGCAAATATGAAGCACAAATTTCAATTCTTTTTTCAAGATGCAACAATGAACAAATTATTTTCATCTTTTCTTTCAATGCAATATGATGATTGTAATATTATAGGGTAAGGAAAAATCAGATTTAGGATGTCAACAACAATAGCAAAATCTGAAACTAAACCTATATTTACAATCCCTAGTATGCAACACTAACTAGGTTTCACAAATGCAACCTTTTTCAACTCTTTTTAGCAACAAATATGATTTAAATGCACAATGCAACTATGTGGAATGTCTAATAAATGTAATTTGGTTCAGATCTGATATGAAAATCAGAAAATGACATTAAGATCTATCATGATTTTCCTTTACAAAATAAAGTGATAATTATGCAACCTCTGTAATGCAAAATTTTTCTTTTCAATTTTCAAATTCAAAATGCAAGAATATGAAATGCTTTTGAAGAACAACTAATTAAAGGAGAACAAAAAATGCAAATTCTTTAAACCAAGATCTAAAATCAATGCAACAAGATCTAAACAACTTTTAAACTACAAACCCTAGGGTCACAACTTTCAATGGAAGGTTTCAAACCCTAGTTCTCAAAATTTATGCAAAATTCAAGAAAGTATGAATGCAAAGAAATTAAGGGTCACACTCTTAATAAGATCTAGGGTGATAGACAACTTAGATATGAAAGAAGAGGGATGCAAAATAGTGTAAGCAACTATAGGTTCACCAAAATGTAGAATAGAAAAAGTGGACTAGCTTAATGGATCAAACTAGATCAAACCCTTTTCTACCTCAAAATTAGGAGAGAGTGATCGAGCCTAGCTTCTATCCAAGATGGAGAGCTTAAGCTACAAGTGTTCTACTCCTATTTGTTGTATAGAGATGATTCAATCAAACTTGACTACAATCAAGGAAACTAGCTAGGATGTATGAATTAACCCAAAAGACACAAAAGCCAAACTATTAAAGATTAATAGAAATAGATTAGAGTAATTAGAGTGTAAAGTAAGGATCAGGGAATAGTTCAAAACCTGGAAGATTTAGTAGTGATGTCTAGGACATGGGCGTCTGGGAGCCCTGGTTCTCCTTCGGGCTCAGGCAGAACTTTCGAGATGACCATGTCTGTAGATGTTTGCACTTCTTTCATTTCAGCTATTAGCTCCTAAAACATGTTCACCTTACCTGTACACACACAAAGAGGGAAAAGGTTGTGTTGTTTTAAGGGTTTGCCTCAGTCAAACCCTGTGTTGGTGTTCCTAGCTCCACAACAATGATTGATAAGATCCAAGAGTTCTTGCCCTAGTAGATCAGAGGCTAGATCTACAACAATATGATTGATAATGATGATAAATGATGATAATAACAAAAAGATGTCCAACCTTAGTTGATGAATTGAATTAGCACCAACAAATGAGAGTGATGAAGGGGGCTTCAAACTTCCATCAAAGCCTACAAACAACTTTAGTAGCATTCACAAGTAGAAGATAATCCAAACACATAGAATCCTTTAGCATAGAATAACACATGAGAGAAAATTCACATTCATTTCCTTAGCATTCATCCTAGGTTTAAAATGAGTCACAACACACATTTAAATATGCTTTCCCGCTTACATTTGGGAATTAAAACTTGATTAGAATGACAAATACAAATTATAGGACTATCCTAAGTTGACACCTTGAAATTAGACCAAAGCCTCCAAGTGGGACTAGGGTGCTTGGGTACCCTAGGCCCTTGGCCTTAAAACTCTGAAAGATGTCATTTAATGTGGGCTTAGTTAGGTCCTATATTGATTAAGTCAAGTTTATTGTCAAGATTGGGATATTCATCGTTATAAGCTCAAAAAGGTGTTAAAATAAGTCTTAATTAGCAAAGGAAATTTAAGATAGGTCCAACCTAGGAGCTAAACAAGGTATAAAATGCTACTATACACATTTTATAATGTTACACACTTATATGAGATTAGTTGAAAGTGAAGGTACACTTAGAACATTTATGAATGTTCCACCTTCAACTTCAACGGACCCTCACCCTGCAACTGCTACTAGTGTGTCATTACAGAGGCATATCATTACCCAAGGTGATGCTAGACATGTTATAAGGATCTATGGAAGAGAACTCAACATCTGAAGAAGCCATATGGTACGAAGCACTAGATTCAATAATTCAAGATGGAGTTGATGAAGATGCTTCTACAACTAGTGCCTTGCCCTTAATTTTCTCTTTTCTTTTTTCCTTTATCTTAGAAGTTTCTTGGGTTGATGAGGACTCTTTGATAGATTCAGGGACCCCTATGTTATGCTTCTTAAGAAGATGAGTGAGGTGGTCTATTTGTTTCTTTATACATATGTGCTCATTGTGCCCAAGTTTCTTACAATAGGTGCACTTAAATTTGTCTTTCTTAGGTTTCCCTTGATTTGAACAAGATTTTGTGTTGGGCTCAAATTTTTGTTCCTTCTTGATCTCCTTGTATTTTTTATTCTTCTCCCCTTTGTTATTTGAAGAATTATGTTCTCTATTCCTAGCAAAGAGAGTTTGAGGTTTTGATGTCTTCAAGGTACCCATATGTATTAACTTATCTTGCTCCCCAGGTAAGTCTGCAATGAAGTCATCTAAGGATGGAATTATGCAGGTGGCTCCAAGAGCTCTTTTATTTGAGAAGAAAGTAGATACAAATATAGAATTATCAGGTCCTAACTTGGAGAGAATTGAAAGCACAAGTTGATCATCCTTTTTCTCAATTTCACATCCTTTCAACTTCAACCTTAATGATTTGAATTTAGTGAAGAAATCCTCCAGAGTGTTAAATGAACTTGTACTCAAGCTTATGAGTTCATTCTCTAACTTATGACATTTCATTTCATCAACCTTCCCAAAGAGTTTTTCTAATGCTATCCAAACTTCATTGGGTGTTTTCAAGGCTTCTACATGAAACAATAGTTCAAGAGCTAAATTTAGACACATAAAACCAAAGGCTTCATCACACTTGTTAAACCATTTACCCTTCTCTACATCAATAGTGGGTTCTTTTTCAGTGCCCATCATTACCCTATATAACCCTTTATTCTTTAACATAAGTTGAATTATAGATTTCCACTCATGATAATTAAACGAGGCTAGTGGCTTGATTGCCTGTTGTGAATCCATGTTGTTGAAGTAGTTTTATAGAAATTAAGTGCAGAAAGGAAAATTATGGAGAAGATTCAGAAGTGCACAAGGCACGACACCGGTACAATCCCCTCTTGATTCAAAATATCCAAACCACCTCAGTTTGACACTTTATAATTGAGTGTGTAGGAAAAAAATCTAATTTTGGGTCATGTAGTGGCACTTTATAAAATTAGTGTGATCAAGCACAAATTGGTTACAATGTGTTTAAAATATGGCACTCAAACGAGTTACCTTTTTACAAATTATTGCCAAAAAAACACTCTTATTTAAATCCTCCTTAGTTTTATTTGTCAAAAATATATTTTTCGACAAAATAAAAACTTTACAATGAGGAGAAAAATAAAAGAAGCCCTTTTAACTAAAAAGAATATTTTTTTTTTAGGAAAAAAAACTTTTTAAACAAAATTTAAATATAGTTTTTGCTAAAAAAAGAAAAAATCCCCAAATTAAAAAATGAGGGCACAATTCTCGGTGAATTGAGAAATTCTTGCCCTAAATTGGGTGAAATCTACAAATTTGAAAAAAAGTAAACAAAGGTAGATTTACCTCTATTGCAAATCAAAATGTGGATTTAGGGCTGATTTTGTAGGTTTGAAAGAAAATTTTTGAGAATTTAGGGCTGCTTTAGGGCATGCCTTCAAACACGTCACTTTCTTCCTAGTTTAGGCCTTAGTGCCTTCAAATGCCCTTCATATCTTGCTTAGGCCACGTTGATGTCGATACCCCATAACTTCTTGAAGATGATGGGAAACAAGCTTTGTTGACGCTGATCATGACCCTGCTGTGATCTCAAGAAACCTCGACCAGGTATAAAGACCTTGAGGAAATGGCGGGAAGGGTAAAGCATGGCTTCCCCTATAGCAATCCATGCCAAACTAGAGGACTTTAGCCTGCAGGTGTGGTTTCTACACAACAACAAACAACAAATCAATCTCCTTTCTTACGTCATGATTGCCTTAGATCACTTAGCCTATGTGTGATGTGAATCAACCTATGGATTGGGAAACATCATGATGGATCAAGCTTCAAAGCACCCACCTTTGCTAGATTCCTACTGCCTGTGTTATAGGCCTCACCTCTATTGGATGCTTTGGAGTTTCCACACCCTGTGGATGCCTTAACATTGGATGTCGATAGTTTCTACACCCTCTAGATTGGCCTACACATAAGATGTGGATTTCCCTCAACACCTTCATGATTCCCTCTTCTTTGATCAGGGTTGAATGCCTTTCTCTGCTCAAATAGGGGTGTTCCTACCTTAATCCTTTGCACTAGACCAAATGTAGACTGATTTTATACAAATAGACCTTTTGTGGATCTAGGCCTTGCTTGGAAGAGGGATACCATATTAACACTATCAAGAACTCAAATAATTCCACCAAACATCCACACAATCCCATGCTGATACCATGAAGAAACCATGAATATTAAGTGAATGTGAGTATCCATTTGAGCCACGTGAGACAAATAGGAGCATACTCAACCTACAAGAATACAAGTATTGTAAACAATGGATAATTGGAATGAAAAATATGGGATAATAATTAGCTTACAATATGTAGTATATATAGGGCATAATCGACTAAGAATAGTCAATCCAATAATGGGAAAAGCTCACTAAGAATAGTGGCGTGTGAAGAATAGGAAAATAAACCAATTAACTTATACAAAGCTAATCTAGGCATGCCAAGTATAGCTCAAGGATAAACATAGAATCCTAAATATGCACTCCTAAGAAAGCTTAATATACACCAAAGATAAATGAGAACAGAACCTTCAACTAGTTGAATTTTCTTATAACAAAATTTCATATTATTTAGCAATAAAAATGGCTCCTTTCAAAGCATTATATGGTAGAAAGTGCCAAACTCCTATAAGATGAAATAAGCTAGAAGATAAGTTTTTACCTTGGACTATACATGCTATAGGAAATGGAAGAGCAAATAAGACTAATCAGGAAAATATTAGTAGAAGTGAATGATAGATAGAAAAGTAATGTTGATGTCAAGCATACTTCGTGACTATTTTTAGTAGGAGATAAGGTTATCCTAAGAGTCAGACCACAAAAAGGCCCTATTATGTTTGGGAAGTCTTCCAAACTAGCACCTAGATTTGTGGGACCTTTTGAAGTCTTGGAAGTAATCAATCCGTAATCAATTCGATTGCCTACAGAATAGCTCTACCTCCATCTCTTACTTGAATACATGATATTTTTCATGTATCTTATTTAAATAAATATGTATCTGGTTTTAATTATATACTTGATTGGAATGCTCTTTAGATACAAGACCCAAGGGTGGTCATGATCTCGCCTCTCAAAGTGCTTGAAGTTCGCAAGCTTCGCTTGCATAATAGAGAAGTTACACAATGTAAGGTCTAGTGGGACCAATACTCTAAAGATAATGCCACTTGGGAAGATTACA
This sequence comes from Cunninghamia lanceolata, assembly GCA_027924645.1. Taxonomy (NCBI): domain Eukaryota; kingdom Viridiplantae; phylum Streptophyta; class Pinopsida; order Cupressales; family Cupressaceae; genus Cunninghamia; species Cunninghamia lanceolata. The sequence continues at coordinate 3,100,366 of BSBN01000423.1, read as the reverse complement.
ATGAATTCTATTAGAAATTTCCACATTTATTTATACAAACTTGATGTTTAAAAGAACTTATATGTTAAATTTTGTTTTTATAAGAACTCAATCACCGAGGATGATGATATTCAATGGGGGAGATATGTTACACCCCATTTTTAAAAGAAAACTTATTACATCATTTTATTTCAGAGATAGCTAGTTAGAAAGAGAAATAAATATGTTGATGTAAAGTTATGCCATCCTAGAAAATTAGTTTATTTTATATTATTGAAAATGCAATTACATGTTATATGAAATGTTATTATTGCACTTAATTGATTTTTGTGATGGACTAACTACTCATTGTGTGAATGAGGTGAATGCAGGGACATTGTTTTTCCCTCCCAGATGTGGAGAGAGAGAGCATCATTAGGGAGAGGGTGATAAACTGTGAGAGATAAGTGATCGACGTGCCATCAAGGAACTCACACACTCACTTAGAGGTTATGTCAATTGTGGTGTAATTTTTGGTCTTTATGTTTCTTGATCACATTAATTTTTTTTAATGTTGTGATCCTCTTAGATTTTGTGAGGTGGTCACCCATCATATTGGTGACTTTATCTTCCACGTCAGTGTTCAATGACGTTATTTTTGCCTTTGATTGCTTAGTTGACCTATCAAGTCTTTTCCTAGGTGTGAAATTTAAGTTGTGTAGTTAGTTTTTATAGAGTACTATCATCGATAGTTTTCCTGTTGAATGCATAATTAAGCATTTTAAATGCATTATCGACATTTATGATTATGCGAACTATTGTTTTAATTCCAAATTGTTTTAAAAAAAGGGCATGGTTTAATTAAATAATTTACTAGATAGTAAATGATAAATATTATAAGGTTTGAAAGAAGATTACCCTCATCGTTTCCTCCCCTAGATTATAGGAGAAGTGGGGAGAAGCGGCAAGCTCCATCTTGCCAATGTTGAGGCATGCAAGAAGGGAGACGTCATAGGCAATTGGAGTGAGATAGGTTTAAAGCTGAAGTAAACTGCTCATTCAAAGGGGAGGAAAAACACATACTCATTCTTGCAAGAAGAGACTACGAACTAGATCTTTTACATTTTTTCATATTGGTTAGTATCTTGAAGAGAGGAAGGACAATGAGGAGATGGAAACACGGTCTTTCTATCCAATTTACAATATACAAAGGTAAGTCTGTATGTTGGTGTGATTTAAATGAACTGTGTACACCATCTATTATGGTTTTGTTACATTTCAATGGAAGCTATAAAGGTATCAAACTAGTTCACCAGTGGTTATAGTATGATACATTTTGCATAATATGTGATATAAGGCAGATAACCATTTATATTTGTTGCACGAACTAAAAAAATTTGTGTACAATGTGATCGAAGGGTGATACCTTGTATTCTTGTATACATTAGTTGTTAAATAAGGTTACACTACTTAGCACATGTATAAGGATGACTTATTCATATATTTTCATGGTATTACACCTGTATAAGGCCATCAAACTTGTATTCATTCAAGTACCCATGAAGTCTACAAGTTTTTCTTGCATACCCATGCCTATAAAAGGCAGATATATATTTATACCTTCATTACATTTGCCTGTAGAAGGCCGCTAAAACATGTAAACATTTAAGTGCCTATAAAGGCTGATAGTTTTTATTCTTGCATACCTCTAATAGCCAATATACATATAGTCTTACTACCTATAATAGGTCAATAATCATGTTTTATTTTCACATGCATGTGAAGGGCAGATAGCCTTGTGTTTGCATACTCAATATGTTATAACAGAGAAACATTGCTTTAGTAGCGATATAAGGATGTGAGCTTTGTATTACTCAAACACTTGTGTAGAGGCTGATAGTTACATATTTTCGCCTTTCAACTACCACAAGCATTGAACCAATAGTTTATACATTGCCTTATCTATGTTTAATCATCGACTAGCTACAAATAGAATTATAACGGTCATGTTGTATTCATCTACTATGAATAAAGCGACATGCAATGACTATACAATTTGTATAGAATAGAAATTTACATTATTATATAGCCAATGAGTTGCTAATAGTATCTTGTATTCATCCCTAAGCCTGTATAAGGATGATAATGTATGTATTTAGTCTTGTGCCTGTAGAGGAAAATAGAAATGTAAAATAATTATTATTTCTTAGGCCTATAGAGATTGATAGATATATGTATTATCTTATCTTGGCTATGAATAACTAATAGATACATGTATTAACTACATCTTTGTTGAGAATGGCTCATAGATTATCATGTATTACCCTTATCTTCGTAGTGATATGGCCATCACATATGAGCATGTATCTCTACAATGGCTCTGATGTGGCTATTAGACATGAACACTTATCTTTATAAAGATAGAAACAAGAAAATACTTTATCTTATCTAAAACATAGTGATAGGAACCTTGATTAATATGACACAATGTTGTCCAAAATTATAAGTAATGTACAAACATGTAATTCAGATGAAATATGTTATGTGTATCCATTCAATTTTATGTTTGGTATAAACTTCAAGTGAAGGTAGTTTGTTCTTTGGCTTAGAAAACAATGAGAACTTGGTTCATATCGATAAAATATATATGGATAAAATTGGATTATAGACTTCTATAGTTCCCAAGGTAGACGTATTTAATACATTATATGTGGTTGATTAATCTAACTTCATGGATAAGTTATGAATACTTGAGGGAGATTCAAACCAATACTCTATGATGTAAAGAATGATATGTATCAAAGCCTTTTGTTTATTCCTTGAGCATGAAAATATATGGTTGACTAGACATTGAGTAGTTGATGGGTGTCAAATACCCAATATTATGAGGACACAAAGAGGAGCTTAATGCATGTTTTCAAGTCATCAAACCTCTTATCATATAGACTTCTAGTTGACCTTTAGTAGAAGGTATACTAGTAATGGAAATTAGATAGGTATAGGGTAATACTCACTAAGTATCTTGTTTTACGATTAATCCATAAGGAATAGAAGAATGTTTGTCTCCAAGTCAAGAATGAGTTGTGTGAACAATAAACTCATTTATTATAAAATATTAGCCAAAGTAATGGAAAATCACTGCTTGCATTATCGGTTCACTGTCTCCTTGTTTCTATGAAAAGTTAGATTGGTCAAGTACATAGCTAGAGGTAGACAAGAAGTTGTATAACTGATTGTTTTTTCTAGGACACTACACTAGTTAGAAGGCACATTGAATCAGTTGATTCAAACTATCTATACCCTCATGAAGGGTAGGGCCACTTCCAATAGGAAGGTGATCAGGGGACCACCAATCTATGGTTGGAAGAAAAATGCTTGAGTGATGCTCTCCCTCTTGTAGTTGAATTGCCAAAGACTTCTACTACAAAAGATATTACTTCATTTGTAAATGTAATTGATAAAAGTTGTAAGTTGCAAGAAATGTGACCTTCAGATATTATACTAGATATTCATTATGTAAATTTGAATATATTTGCTTTACTTTTTATGAAGAAATAAAAAAGAAAAATTCTTAGTGAAACTATTCATATTTATATCATTTATTTTGAAATGATTTTGTTATATTTAGATGAGGATGTTACAAATATTCACACCATTTAACTAAAAATAATAACAATAAGAAAATAATACCATAACACACACATATACACAGGGAAAACTATTTCGAGAGAAAACCCCCTCTCCAAAGTAGCCCAATGTATTATTCAAAAAATATCAAGAGGTTACAATACACATCTAGTGGTTAGCTATTATAGGAGTTCACCAACATATAGTATCCAGATTAATTTTGACAATATAATGGTACCTACAAAATCAACTATACAAACTACTCCTCAAGTCTCCAATTTATAGACATAGCAAATATCTTTGGGAACCTTATAGATGTGGGCATCGAAATGGACATGTGGCCCAAAACCCAACACCTCTTTGCAAGAACTAACACTTGTCGATCATCTTATTCAAAGATTCTCTTACAACACTTACATCTATAAGAGGAATCTGTCATAAATTACAAGACTTACAACCTTAAGAGGAATCTGTCATGACCGACTATTACTAGTAAATACCTCTTTCAACCTGTCATATTCCTCCTTGGGCACCCAACTTGTCATTATTCCTCTTGTTGTGGCTATAGGGAGTACTTCTATTATATTGAAAGTTGAAGATATAGTGGGTTATTTTATTTTTCAAGAGATGAGGAGAAAGCTATCCAATAGTGCCAAAGAGGCCCTGAATGTTCATGGAAGACCTAAAGAAAAAAGAAAGAAGAGAGAGAAGAGTGACAAATCTAAGTCCAAGGGGAGATCCAAATCTCGTGGAAAGTCAAAATTTATTTTCTTCAATTGTAGTAAGCTTGGACACTTTAGTAAGGATGGTAAAGAAGAAAAGAAGAAGAAAAATAAGAAGTTTAATTCTGATTTTGAGTCGGAGAAGGAAGATGGTGATGCATTAATTGCAATTTGTATGAGTCATGTAGGTAATGATGAATAGTTAATTGCCTCAACTACAACTTTCCATATCACCCCTAATAGAGATTGGTTTTCTCAATATGAAGGTTTTGATGGAGGTAACGTGTACTTGGGTGATGATTTTTTATTTAAATATTGTTGGTACTGGTAAAATTAAAATTAGATTTCTTAATGATAGAGTAAAAAGTATCAACGACACATTACATATCCTTGGGTTAGCACAAAATTTATTAACTATGAGAAATATAATATGTGTGGGTGCGTAGTTAGTATTTTTTTATGAAGGATGCAAGATGGTTAGAGGTGTTATGGTGATCACTAGAGGTGTCAGATTTGTCACACTGTATAAGCTTGATGTATGCACTATTGAGTACAATAGTACTTCTATGAAAAGCAAGTCTATGACTACTACATCTAAAAAAGTGAGGGTCTCCTCTTCATTAGATGGTCATTGTTTCTAGGTAACTAAGGGTACTCTTTCTTTAGAATTAAAATTTCCTACATAGAAGACTATTTTATGGCACCAGAGATTTGGCCACATTAGAGAAAAAGGTCTAAGGACCTTGAAAAATAAAAACCTTGTTGAAGGGTTGACTCATTCTAATATTGATTTTTGTTTTTGTGAGCATTGTATTTGTGGTAAACAAAACCACATTTAATTTTACTCAAGTTCTCATAAATTTTGTGGTGTATTAGATCTTTTTCATTCTAATGTGTTTGGTCTTGGAGACATTCCTTCCATAGGAAAATAAACATATTATGTTTCATTTATTGATAATTATCGCAGAAGAACATAGGTATATTTTCTTGAGAGTAAATCTAAAGTTTTTAGTCAATTTAATGAATTTCAAGAAATAATTAAGTTGTAGGCTAGAAAGAAAATGAAAAGTTTGAGAACTCACAATGGCAATGAATTTTGTACTAATGATTTTGCTAGATTATGTAAAGACTGTGGTATTCATAGATAAAAGAAAACTCTGGTTTCTCTTTAGTTGAATGGAGTTACAAAAGGAATGAATCGAGCATTGATGGAGAAGGCTAGGTGTATGATTAGTGGTTCTAGTCTAGAAGAAAGGTTTTGGACTGAGGTTGTTTCCACTAGTTGCTACCTTATTAATAGGTCTCCTACATCAACTCTTGTTGATAAAGTTCCTATGGAAGCATGGTAATACATCTTATAGTTTTTAGTTGTGAGGCATATGCACATGTGTGCCATAGAAGATAACTAATTTAGAAAATAATGTTGTAAATTGTATCTTCATCAGGCACAATTATGGTGTGAAAGGATACAAGCTTTGGGATGCTATTACACAAAAGGTAATATATCGTAGAAGTGTGATTTTTAGAGAAACTAAGACTTATTATTTTACATTGCAGCTAGAACATATTGAATTAAAAGCTATGATTCAACTTCCTTCTATGCCTATGAAACTTGAATTGAGGCCTCTAGATAAAGAAGAAATTCAAAAGAGCTCATCTAGCTTTGAATCTTTAGAAGAGGAGGAAGAACCTCTACCCCAACTTGTTTGAAGGTCTACAAGGCATAGACATCCACCTGAATGGTATTCACATGATGACTATAGATGTATTTTTGCTTTAAATACTAACATGGATGAACCAAGAACTATAGAAGAAGAATTAGGTCTGAATGATGCAAAATCCTGGAAGATTACCATGGATGAAGAAATGATAGCTTTGAAAAATGATGATACATGGGATCTAGTACCATTGTCTAAATGACAAAAAACCTATTGGTTGCAAATGGGTGTTTGAGAAAAAGATTAGTTTAGATGGAGGTATTTATAATTACAAAGCATAGTTAGTTGTGAAAAGTTATGCTTAGATTCACGGTGTTGATTACAGTGAGATATTTTCTCCTATTGCAAAATGATATCCATTAGATTCTTGCTTTCTATTTCTATAGCTTATTATCTAGAAGTTGAGAAAATGAATGTGGAAGTAATATTCCTTCATGGTTATTTCGAGGATATTTATATGGAATAGCCAAAGCACTACGTGATGAAAGGCAAAAAGGAATTTGGTTTATAAATTGAAGAAATATTTTTATGGCCTCAAACAAAATCCTAGGATGTGGTACCATAAATTTTACACATGTGTTATGTTTGGGATTTGAGCATTCTAAATCAGATTACTATGTTCATTATAAACATGATGGTGATTGTTTCTTATTTATTGCATTATATGTTGATGATCTATTATTTATTGTTAAAGGGAAAGGAATGATTTCAGAACTAAAGTCTTAACCTGTAGTTAAATTTAAAGTGAAATATCTTGGTGCAACTAATGATCCTACTTTGTTCTTGGTGCAACTAAAGTGAACAATATTTTCTTGAGTAAGAAGTAGTATTCCTTGAGAATGAAAAAGGGTGGATGAATTGCAGACCACCTGGAAATATTAAATATATTTTTGGCTCAATTGGCATCAGTTTGTGTAGAAATTGATGAGGAGGAGAAATATCAAACCCTACTTTGTTATTTTCTTGATTCATGGGATTATCTTGTTATGGCTATTAGGAGTACCTTCTATTGTCTTGAAATTTAAAGATGTTGTGGGTTCTTTTCTTTCTAAAGAGATGAGAATGAAGTTATCCATCTATACCAAAGAGGCCTTGAATGTCCGTGGAAGACATAAAAAAAAGGAAAGAAGAGAAAGTAGCGTGACACATCCAAGTCCAAGGGGAGATGCAAATCTCATTGACATTCCAAAGTTATTTATTGGAATTATGGTAAGCATGGAAACTTCTATAAGAAGTTCAAAGAAGAAATGAAGAAGAAAATAATAAATTTAAATGTGATTCTAAGTTTGAAAAGGAGGATGGTGATGCATTCATTGTAGCTTTGGTCACTCATGTAGGTAATATTGCATGCTTAATTGACTCGAGTGAATCTTTCCATATGACACATAATAGAGATTGGTTTTTTGAATATGAATAATATGATGGAGGTACTTGGATGATGATTCTTAATTAAATATTGTTAGCCATGGCAAATTTAAAATTAGATTTCCATATGGTAGAATAAAATCCTAGATCAATGGTGTGTTGCATATCCTTAGATTAGCACAAAATTTATTATTTGTGAGCAAGCTAATAAATGTTGGTGTGTAGGTAGTATTTTTTTATGTAGGAAGCAACATGGTTTGAGGTGTTATGGTGATCACTAGAGGTGTTAAAGGTTTGGTAGTTTGTTTATAATCTTGTTGCATGCACTGCTGTGTGCAATAGTACTTCTATGAAAAGTAAGTTTGTGACTACTACATTAGAAAAAGTGAGGATTTCCTCTTCAGTAGATGGTTGTGGATTTTGGGTACCCAAGGGTTGCCCTTTCTTCTAAATCAAAATTGCCTACATAGAAGACTACGTTATTGTCCTAGAGACTTGGTGATATTAGAGAAAAGAGTCTAAGTACCTTGAAAAATGAAAAAATTTAACTGAAAGTTTAATTGATTGTCATATTGATTTTGATTTCTATGAGCATTGTATTTATGGTAAACAAAACCACATTTAGTTTTACTTGAGTTCTTGTATTGTGGTGTATTGGATTTTATTCATTCTAATGTGTTTGGTCCTAGAGATGTTCCTTCCATTGGAAAATCCACATATTATGTTTCATTTATTGATGATTATAGCACAATGACATGGGTATATTTTAAAAATGGTAAATCTAAATTTTTTAGTCAATTCAAATAATTTAAAGCAATGGTTGAGTTGCAAGCTATAAAAAAGTATAATGTTTGAGGACATACAATGGAAGTGAATTTTTCTCTAATGATTTTTGATAGATTATGTAAAGATGGTGGCATTCAAAGACAAAAAACAACTCTATATTATCCTCAGCAGAATGGAGTTGTAGAAAGAATGAGCAAGGCACCGATGGAGAAGGATAGGAGTATGTTTAGTGGTGCTAGTATAGAACAAAGGTTTTTGGATGAAGATATTGCCAATGCCTTCTTCTTGATTAAAAAATCTCTGACATTAGCTCTTATTGATAAAATGCCTATGGAGGTAGGGTCAGGTCACAAGCCTTCGTTGAGGCATCTTAGAACTTTCTCGATTGTGAGACATATGCACATATGCGAAAGGAGATGCAAATAAATTTATAAAATGAGGATTTGAAATGTATCTTAATTGATTATAGTTATGGTGGGAAAGGATAGAAGATTTAAGATATTATTGCATAGAAGGTAATATGCAGTAGAAGTGTGATTTTTAGATAAGCTAAGCCTTCTTTTATTACATTGTAGCCAGAACAAAGTGATTAGAAATATATGATTCAAATCCATTCTATGCTTGATAAAGTTGAATTGAGGCCTCTAGATAGAGAAGAAGTTGAGGATCTAGCTCATCTAGTTTTGAATCTTTAGAAGAGAAGGAAGAACCTCCACTCTAGGTTGTCTGAAGTTATATAAGGCATAAACAACCACTTGAAAGGTGTTCACCTGATAATTGGAGATGCATTTTTTATTTGAATACTAACATGGATGAACCAAGATCTGTAGAAAAGGCATTAGGTATGAATTATACAAAATCCTAGAAGATTTGCATGGATGAAGAAATGAAATATTTGAAAAAGATTGATACAAGGGATCTAATACTATTGCCTAAAGGATGAAAGTGTATTGGTTACAAATGGGTGTTCATGAAAAAGATTGGTTCAGATTGTAGTATTGAGAAGTACAAATCACAGTTGGTTGTGAAAGGTTAGTCTCAGGTTGAGTATGTTGATTATGGTGAGATATGTTTAATACCTATTGGAAAAATGACATCCATTAAATTCTTGCTTTCTATTGCTACAACTTATGATCTATAGATTGAGCAAATTGATGTGAAAACAACATTCGTTCATGGTGATTTGGAGGAGGATATTTGTATGACATAGCAAGATCACTATGTGGTGAAAGGCAAAAGTAATTGTTGTGATGTTCACAACATGCCCCATTTTACTCCTTAGCAAAATAGGGACCCCTGATGTGGCTTTGCATTTTTTGCTTCTTTTTTTGTGGGTCTGTCCTTGGTGGTAAGGGAAAAGAGGGTGAAATTTGCAAACCTTGATAAAATTAGTGAGAAAATGCATTTTGAGTGCCAGTGCATGGTATGGTTAGATTCCTTGTCAAAAATGAGCCAGGGTTGCTTTTTGAATCATCTAAAAATTTGCCATATTTTGCAAGTTATGCCCATTTTGGTAAAATGCACTATCAGGGTTTAAATAGTGCAAGGTTTCAAATGTTTCTTTAAATGTTCCTAAATGTTTCTAATGGCTATGCGGAGTGCGCCAAGTGTCACACTCTGCATGAGCCTCAATGGCGTTGCAAAGAACCAATGTAGAGCCCCAGCCATTTCTAACAGTCGCGCGGAGTGCGCTACTTGTCACCTTCCGCGACGAGCCCCTTTAAAATTTAAACCATCCGCGGGTCTTGTTAAAGTTTCTAAATAGTTTCCAGAGTTGTACAGAAGACACCACGTGGTGCCTTCCGCGATAGTCCCTTTAAAAGTTTCAAGAGCCGCAGAGAGTCCCATATGTTTCAAACAAGCAGTGCGGAGAGTGACAAGTGTCACTATCCGCAGGACCTTCAAAGTTTCCCGAAAGTTTCCTTAAAAAGTTTCTAACAGTTGCAAGGGCAGTGCAAAGTGTGCCATGTGTCACCCTTTACAAAACCCCTTAAAGTTTCAATGAATAGTGCGGAGCGTGACACGTGTCACTCTCCGCAGGTCCTTCCCATAGTTTCTTAAAAGTTTCTAAAGTGTTTCAAAGGTTGCGTGGAAGACGCCACATGGCGCCTTCTGCGACGGTTTCAAGAGTTTCACTACAGTTTTGAAAGAGTTTCCAGGGCCCCACGGAGTGTGACAAGTGTCACCCTCCAATGTATGACCCACCGGGCCCCTTAGTGTTTCAAAGGTTGCGCGGAAGACGCCACGTGGCACCTTCCGCGACGGTTTCAAGAGTTTCGCTGCAGTTTTGAAAGAGTTTCCAGGGCCCCACGGAGTGTGACAAGTGTCACCCTCTGATGTATGACCCGCTGGGGCCCTTAAAGTTTCAAGCGGTTGCACGGAAGATGCCACGTGGTGCCTTCCGTCAACTGGTTTCAAAGTGCCCCGATAGTTTCTTAAAACTTGCAACAGTCGTGCGAAGAGTGACAAGTGTCACTTTCCGCGAGAGTCTCAAAAGGTAAGGGAGAGCTTCCGCTTGCTCTCAATAGCCCCTAGCAACTATGCGGAGGACGACATGTGTCTTTTTCCACATGAGTCTAAAGAGTTTCAATAAGTTTTGAGATAGTTTCAAACACCCACGGAGCACGCCAGGTGTCGCCTTCCGCATAGAGCAACAGTTTCATAAGCCCCTCCCGTGGAGTGTGCCATGTGTCACTCTCTGTGGTGCCATTTCAAGAAAAAAGGAGATAAAGGGGTCATTTTTCGGCCAGACATAGGAAGTCGATGGGCAATCTTTAGGGCCCGCCGATAAGATTTTTTATTTTTATTTTTTGGGCACCGATAGGCGGAGCATTTAGCGGTAGGATTTTTTAGGGTTTTTTGACACACTTTGACCCTGCGTATGCATCATTTCTGGTCTGCGATGGTTGACCCGGTAAGTTTTTTAGCGTAGTATGAACGTATGAACGTATTTTTTGCAGATTTTGACCTGATAGCCGTGATTTGTTTTGCTCGGTCCCACTTGAAACTAACAAGTATTTTGTTTCTCATTGTTTAATAACGATGACACTTATTGCTGATCTATTTTTTGCAGGTTTGCAGCTGAGGAGGGAGCTGAAGCTTAATGGCAGTGACATCACAAGAAGAAGATCAGATTGCAGAAGCCAAGAGAAGATAAGGATGAAGGGCAGAAAGTCAAGGGATATCAATGAGAAGACCCAAAATGCAAATAAAACATGATGACAGTAGGTTGCAGAATTTACTTCTAAACTGCTAGGGTTTCAGAAAGGGGCATATTTTCACCCAGATTTGACACATATTTGGAGATGTTTTTGGGAAATTGGTTCTACACCATTTAATGCTGTAACCTAGGGTTTGAACCATTGCTTAACCATTAGGGTTTTGGGCTATATTGAGGACAATCAGAAAGTCTATATATTGTGCCTTAATACATTGTAATACTTACACAGGAGCTACATAGAGATTTGTAGCAGCAGGAATTTGTAGAAGTAACATTTAGAATAGAGGGACCTTTAAGTTTAGAAGTAGAAGAAGGAGGTCGTCTATGTTTGCAGTAAAGAGTGCGTGGAACATCTGGCTTCCTTATTGTATCTGTAAAGCTTGTAAGTTCTCTGTAATTTGATCAATGAAACTAAGAGTCATTCCAACATTGTAAATCATGTATGACTGTTTGTTTCTAATACAATAGAATCCAGAGTTATGCATCTATCTTCAGAGTGTTCTCCTACTCTTCTTTGTGTTTTGAAATATTTTCTTTGAGAGCTTGCAATTTTAAATGTATGTTTGTGAAAATGCTCAGAACTTACATTTAAGGTTTTTACTGTGGATTTGATCAAATTGTTGTATGATTTACATAGTGCATAACAGAACAATTAGATCCTTCGGTAGAGTAAATGAGGTTTAGAGTAGATCTTTCTAACTTTTCCCAACCCATCTAAAAATATTTTGTTGAAAACGTAGAAATTTGAAGGAAATTTGTCTCATATTTGAAGAAGCATGAACAACAGATTTAAAAGTAGACAAGTTTTCATAAATATATAAAGAGGAAGGCTACAATAATTCAAGACAACCATCTAAAGCTTTGCAGCACAGTAACACTTTTATGCAAAGGAATTGACATATCTCATGATCTTTTTGCATAGTTTGAGTCCGGTAAACCAAAAAGAAACCCTAAACTACGTAAGGCCCCTTCAACATTACAGTTTCACATTGACCAACTGAATTTGACCAACAGGTCAAGACCTGACCATTGTAGACTTGGGATTAAGCGAATCCTAAACGATTCCTTCTTATCTTTCAAGTATAGTTTCAGTTCATTATATGTGAATTTTAACTTATTGTTATGATTGCATCAAAACAATCACCAACAGTTTTCTGGCGCTAAAAGGATGGCCTGATTTGGTTTAGGGTTAAAATTCTGAGTTTAAATGCTATATTCTGAGATATGTTAGATCTCATAAAATTTCAAAAGCCTAAAAGGGTGAAAAGAAGGTCCCATTTTCAATGGACTCATATAGGAATAGTTTTCAAGTTGACATTCCTTTATTTTAGGAAACTTTAAATAGACAGCTTTATCCTAAAAATTTATATAGCTATGGTTTATTTGGAAGGTGTAGGATACATAGGTCCATGGAGCACAATGAAATTAATTGTCTGGCTTTTCTTACAAGGTTAGATTTAGATTTAAAAGGGCTAATCTCTCTCTCAGATGTGTATAAGGCTGAAAGTTGGCAGGAAAATGAGGATATCATGGAGCAACAAGAGGATACATCATCAGCGGTCATTAAATGTTCAGAGAATACAAAGATGGAACCAATGCTAGAAATAAAGGATAGTAAAATCTCTTTGCTGGAATTATGTGGTGGTAAGAAAAATAATCTGTCTTTTTGTCAAGGTCCAGCTGTGATTAAAGTTAGTGAAAGGTATAAATATCCAAAAAAATACAGAGAGGAAATCACAACCCATGTCCCTTTTCTAGATGATAAGCAAAGAGGATTTAATGAAAAGGAAAAGGAAAGTGAGGTTCATCTTGATACATTTGATAAATATATGGAATTACTAAGGAATATTTGTCAAGAGGAAATCTCTAGATCTGACCTGAAAAGTTTTAACGAAAATGATTTGGCAAAGAAATGTAAACAAGCATTGGCAAAATTAAAGTGCACTAAAACTGATGAAGTTCCCACTATAGCAACTAAATAAGTCATAGAAAAGAAAGTAAATCCTAGTGTTATGATTGACTTTTTTGAATTAAATGATCAAATTCAAGATTGCTGCAGGTCAATGGAATCAGACTCCATACTAGATGATGAATGTGAGTCAGTTGATGACCAATTCTTAAAAATTGAAAATACAGAAGATTTTGGAGTTGCTGTGCATAATCAGACATCACCCCAGCAGCATTTTAAAAATGAAACAGGGGAGTATTCCTGTCAATCTAGAGATGTTGTTCCACCTTTACTCTCAAGTGATTTAGAAATGATTAATTTATGTATGTCAGATTATAATGATAAATATACTCACTTAAGTGCTGATGTGCAGGAAACTGATGAGAGCATTGAGAGCCGTGCTGAATTTGAGGATAAACTAAACATCCGAAATGAAGGAACAAAGCTAGATAAAGATGAAGAAATGATACATCTAGAGTCATTCATCTTCCAACTTGAAAAGGGACTTAACATGGAGCTGGGCAATGAAAGTGCCAAGTTGAATGGAGAACCAATTATCAATAAACATGCATGTCCCATAGAGCTAAAGATACATCAGGTTGTCTCTTTCGTTTCCTTAGTAAACCATGATAAATACTGCTTTGATTATGGAAATTTAAGAGCAAGGACATGCATATGGATTAATCATGAAAATGATGGGCTGCCCCAATTGCTGATAGTTGAGAGCTATTCTGATAAACACAATGAATTTAGAATACATGATTTTTTTTAGAATTTAAAGATAAATTCGCTAAGTTAAGAACCATAACTAATACCCTGATGCTCCTGCACAATCTAAGGAAATACACAAGTAGGGGTGTTTTGGGGTCTTTCCTTAGGTTTTGTTTGCCTTGTAGAGGCTTGTATATAGTTTGGTAGGGTAGTTGTTTTGTTTCCTTTCTTTTCTTTTGTTGTTTCTTCTTTTTGTTGTTTTCTTTTTCTGTTGTTTCCCTTTGTAGGTTAGCTGTTTGTATAGTTTTGTTTCTGTTTTGTTTTCTGTTTGTTGTTTTGTTTCTGTTTGTATAGTTTTTTCTGCTTTTGCTTTTTGTACAATCTGTTTGGTTGGTTTGTTTGTTGTCTCCTCAACAGGGATCTTTATTTTACTTTAGAGTATTAAGGAGCAAACTAGCAACCATCCAAAACAGTATAAATTTAGGATATTCAAGTTAATCATTTGCAATTTACACATAGCTTGTTGTGACTGTCATGAATGTAGAAAGTTATTTATCTTCTAAAATTTTGTATTCAATAAATGTGATTGAGAATTCGAGGCAAGTTTCTCACGATGACACACCTAAAATCCTTGGGTTTGTTGAACCTACCAGTGTAGATATTAGGTGAAAAATCAGAGGTCACCCTTGCTACCATTATAATTCTTAGCTTAATTTCAGCAAGTGTCCACTCCTGCATCGTGAAGCTACAAATTGCTATATCTTGTGAAATCTCTTTCAAAATTGAAATAATAATAATAAAAAATAAATAAATAAAGCAGATTATAATAAAAATCTAGATTAAGCCATCTAAGTAACTCTACCGGGGCTATAGATGCTCGCTGGCAGTGGGGCTCTACTTAGGAGAATTGTAACAATAACCTTGCCGGGGCTATAGACACTCGCTGGCAGCAAGGCTCTATCTGGTCGACTATGAGGGAATATCCTCACCTATGTAGGCTAATGTCAGTCACTGGTTTGTTCAACCGATCTTCAAGATGAGGCTTATTAATCATGTGCACATAATTAAACTGAAAATGAAGATTCATGCACCCTTATTGAATGCCTTAGGTCTCAAGTTGAATAATAATTTACAAGATGGATAGTCGGAAGTTATGCATTTATTTCATTTAGTTTTCTTGAATGCCTTGAATTTAGTTGTTTTGTTTGGTGGCTAGTTGTTGTGATGTTCACAACATGCTCCATTTTACTCCTTAGCAAAATAGGGACCCCTATTGTGGCTTTGCTTTTTTGCTTCTTTTTTTGTGGGTCTGTCCTTGGTTGTAAGGGAAAAGAGGGTGAAATTTGCAAACCTTGATAAAATTAGTGAGAAAATGCATTTTGAGTGCCAGTGCATGGTATGGTTGGATTCCTTGTCAAAAATGAGCTAGGGTTGCTTTTTGAATCATCTGAAAATTTGCCATATTTTGCAAGTTATGCCCATTTTGGTAAAATGCACTATCAGGGTTTAAATAGTGCAAGGTTTCAAATGTTTCGTTAAATGTTCCTAAATGTTTCTAACAGCTATGCGAAGTGCGCCAAGTGTCACACTCTACATGAGCCTCAATGGCATTGCAAAGAACCAACGTAGAGCCCCAGCCGTTTCTAACAGTCACGCGGAGCGCGCCACTTGTCACCTTCCGCGACAAGCCCCTTTAAAATTTAAACCATCTGAGGGTCCTGTTAAAGTTTCTAAATGGTTTCCAGAGTTGTGCGGAAGACACCACATGGTTCCTTCCGTGGTAGTCCCTTTAAAAGTTTCAAAAGCCGCGGAGAGTCCCGTATGTTTCAAACAAGCAGTGCGGAGAGTGACAAGTGTCACTATCCGCAGGACCTTCAAAGTTTCCCGAAAGTTTCCTTAGAAAGTTTCTAACAGTTGCAAGGGCAGTGCAGAGTGTGCCATGTGTCACCCTCCACAGAGCCCCTTAAAGTTTCAATGAACAGTGCGGAGCGTGACACGTGTCATTCTTCGCAGGTCCTTCCCATAGTTTCTTAAAAGTTTCTAAAGTGTTTCAAAGGTTGCACGGAAGACGCCACGTGGTGCCTTCTGCGATGGTTTCAAGAGTTTCACTGCAATTTTGAAAGAGTTTCCAGGGCCCCGCGGAGTGTGACAAGTGTCACCCTCTGATGTATGACCCGTCGGGCCCCTTAGTGTTTCAAAGGTTGCGCGGAAGATGCCACGTGGTGCCTTCCACGACGGTTTCAAGAGTTTCACTGCAGTTTTAAAAGAGTTTCCAGGGCCCCATGGAGTGTGACAAGTGTCACCCTCTGATGTATGACCTGCCGGGCCCCTTAAAGTTTCAAGCAGTTGCGCGGAAGACGCCACGTGGCACCTTCCACCAACAGGTTTCAAAGTACCCTGATAGTTTCTTAAAAGTTGCAACAGTCGTGCGGAGAGTGACAAGTGTCACTTTCTGCGAGAGTCTCAAAAGGTAAGGGAGAGCTTCCGCTTGCTCTCAATAGCCCCTAGCAACGTGTGGAGGACGACACGTGTCTTTTTCCGCATGAGTCTAAAGAGTTTCAAAAAGTTTCGAGATAGTTTCAAATGCCCGCAGAGCGCACTAGGTGTTGCCTTCCGCATAGAGGAATAGTTTCATAAGTCCCTCCTGCAGAGCGTGCCACATGTCACTCTCTGCGGCACCGTTTCAAGAAAAAAGGAGATAAAGGGGCTATTTTTCGGCCAGACACAGGAAGTTGGTGGGCAATCTTTAGGGCCCACCAATAAGATTTTTTCCCTTTTTTTTGGGGCACCGATAGGCAAAGCATTTAGCAGTAGGACTTTTTAGGGTTGTTTGACACACTTTGACCCTGCGTATGCATCATTTCTGGTCTGTGATGGTTGACCCGGTAAGTTTTTTGGCGCAGTATGAACGTATGAACACGTTTTTTGCAGATTTTGACCCAATAGCCGTGATTTTTTTTGCTCGGCCCCACTTGAAACTAACAGGTATTTTGTTTCTCATTGTTTAATAACGATGACACTTATTGCTGATCTATTTTTTGTAGGTTTGCAGCTAAGGAGGGAGCTGAAGCTTAATGGCAGTGACATCACGAGAAGAAGATCAGATTGTAGAAGCCAAGAGAAGATAAGGATGAAGGGCAGAAAGTCAAGGGATATCAATGAGAAGACCCAAATGCAGATAAAACATGATGACAGTAGGTTGCAGAATTTACTTCTGAATTGCTAGGGTTTTAGAAAGGGGCATATTTTCACCCAAATTTGACACATATTTGGAGATATTTTTGAGAAATTGGTTCTACACCATTTAATGTTGTAACCTAGGGTTTGAACCATTGCTTAACCATTAGGGTTTTGGGCTATATTGAGGACAATCAGAAAGTCTATATATTGTGCCTTAATACATTGTAATACTTACACATGGGCTACATAGAGATTTGTAGCAGCAGGAATTTGTAGAAGTAACATTTAGAATAGAGGGACCTTTAAGTTTAGAAGTAGAAGAAGGAGGTCACCTGTGTCTGTAGTTAGGAGTGTGTGGAACATCTGGCTTCCTTATTGTATTTGTAAAGCTTGTAAGTTCTCTGTAATTTGATCAATGAAACTAAGAGTCATTGCAACATTGTAAATCATGTATGATTGTTTGTTTCTAATACAATAGAATCTAGAGTTTTGCATCTATCTTATGAGTGTTCTCTTGCTCTTCTTTGTGTTTTGAAATATTTTCTTTGAGAGCTTGCAATTTTAAATGTATGTTTGTGAAAATGCTTAGAACTTACATTTAAGGTTTTTACTGTGGATTTGATCAAATTGCTGTATGATTTACATAGTTCATAACAGAACAGTTAGATCCTTCGATAGAGTAAATGAGGTTTAGAGTAGATCTTTCTAACTTTTCCCAACCCATCTGAAAATATTTAGCTGAAAACATTGAAATTTGAAGGAAATTTGTCTCATATTTGAAGAAGCATGAACAACAGAGTTAAAAGTAGACAAGTTTTCATAAATATATAAAGAGGAAGGCTGCAATAATTCAAGACAACCATCTAAAGCTTTGCAGCACAGTAACACTTTTATGCAAAGGAATTGACATATCTCATGATCTTTTTGCATAGTTTGAGTCCGGTAAACCAAAAAGAAACCCTAAACTACGTAAGGCCCCTTGAACATTACAGCTTCACATTGACCAACTAAATTTGATCAACAGGTCAAGACCTGACCATTGTAGACTTGGGATTAAGTGAATCCTAAACGATTCCTTCTTATCTTTCAAGTATAGTTTCAGTTCATTATATGTGAATTTTAACTTATTGTTATGATTGCATCAAAACAATCACCAACAGTAATTTGGTTTATAAATTTTAGAAATCTTTGTATGACCACAAATAGATTCATAGGATGTGGTACAAAAAATTTGATACATTTGTATTAAGTTTGGGATTTGAGCATTTTAAATTAGATCACTATGTTTATTATACGTATGATGATGGTTGTTTCCTATTTATTGCATTATATGTTGATGATATATTATTTATTAGTAAAGAGAAAGGAATGATTTCAGAACTAAAGTCTCAACTTATAGATAAATTTGAAATGAAATATCTTAGTGCAGCTAAACACATTCTTGGTATGGAAATTAGAAGAGATAGAGTGAACAAAAAACTATGGCTTGGCTAGAGTAAGTATGTCAATTAATTTTTTTAGAGGTTTAACATGTAGGATTGTTGACCATTGTGTGTTCCTTTTATAGTTTGAACAAAGTTATCTTCTTCACAATGTCTAACATCCCAATTGGACATGGAAGACATGAGCATAGTGCCTTACTAGAGTGCAATTGGAAGTTTGATGTATGCTATGGTCTACACTAAACTAGACATTACACAAGTAGTGGGAGTTCTTTCAAAATATATGTCTAATCTTGGTCGAGTTCATTGCGATGCAGTTGAAAGAGTCTCAAATATTTGTGGCATATCTTAGAGTATTCGTTGTTTTATCATGGTAATTTAATAGAAGATGGCCATTCCCTTGATATTCATGGTTATGTGGATTTAGACTAGGCAGATGATGTTGTTAGTATAAGATCTTCTAGTGCTTATGTGTTTACTTTCTTTTCTGGTGAAATTAGTTGGATAAGTAAGCAATAGGTTATGGTTGCTTTGTCCACTACCGAGGCTAAATATAAGATAGGTACCTATGCTTATAAAGAAGTTGGCCATTTTCCTTAAGAGATTATGTTTAGATATTGGAATAAAATAAGGTACAATGACTACTTATTATGATAGTAAGAGTGCAATCTTCATAGGTAAGAACCTGAAATTTCATGTCATGACCAAGCATATTGATGTATAATATAATTTGTTCAAAGATATGGTCGAGGATGGCAGGGTGAATTTCATTATTATATAGACTTTTATGAATGTTGTAAATTCATTAACTAAGCCTATGAGCATAGATAAGTTGAGATGGTGTTAAGAGTTTATGGACATCTCAACCCATTGAAATTAAATCATGGTGCTGATACTCCCTTTTCTCTTGTAAGTTGTTCAATAAGTGGGAGAATGTTAGGAAAGGTGTCTCAACCTTGCAATTACAAAAGTGTGATTTTTTATTATAAAATTAAATAAACTCAATTTATGGGCTATAGAGTTACTTTTTCACAAAAATAAAAAAAATTAGTTTCTTCGCACCACCTGTAGGGGTGCTTTATGCATAGATCTCTTTGAGCTCTACAATTTTAAAAAATCCCAATCAACCTCTCAAATCAAAGGTTATGACCTCTAGAAGTTGGGCCTTCGACATTGGAAAATGTAAACGCATGTTGGACATAGAAGAAAACTGTAAGAGGGAGTTACATGTGTTGACCAACTTATGATGTGAAAGGCATCTCTGATTGGATAAATTGAACCCTAAGGATTTGGATGCCACTTTTGGGCAGTTTTGGCTCATGGTTTTCTAATTATTGTTTGACGGTTTCATGTATTGTATCTCCTATATATTAGGTTCTTGAGAAGGATGTTGAGTGTGAGAGTCATATAAATGTTGTTAAGTTTCCTCTAGATCACTAGTTGGTGATACTCCTATGAAATCTTGCTCTACAAGTATATTGTAATGTTCTTGAAATTTCTAAATAATGTATTGGGTTACTTTTGGAGTGTGGGGTTTTTCTTCTAAAAGGGTTTTCACCACATAAATCACTATGTTTTGGTATGATTTCTATTTATGTTAATTTCTATATAATTTACGTAATTATTATAAATATTTAAAAAGTTTTATATAATCCTCCTCTCAAGATTAGTGTAGGATTATGTTCCACTACCTTAGCTTCCTTAAAGACGCATCTTATGTTCCAAATTAGGAAGTGGGGTCTATTTGTTAGGATTTGTTTGATCATTTAAGGAAAGATTAGGGAAAAGGAGGACTAGGGATTTTATGATCTAAATGGTAGAATAAATTAGAGTAAACATAGGCACTAGAATATTAATGATTTGTCCCAAGACCATAATATTTTGATGCATTTTTGTCCCAATTTAAAATTTAGCCACAAAACATTCACAATAACATAAAGAAGTGAAGATGCACATATATATGTTAAAAAAAAAATTGCAGCTTTTACTTGAGTGGCAATTTTCTCCATTTGAACTTTCCTAGTTTCAATCATTTCCCTTATAAAATGATATTGCACAACACCTTGCTTAGTTCTAGCATGGTAAAAAAAATATTTATTTCCAAACAATTTAACTCTACAAATCACAACTCAAGACTATATATTTCTTAAAACTAATATAGTTACACAATCTCTTTAACCACACAAATTCTTTACTAGCATGTCTTATAGCCACATATTCTTCTTGAAGTATGAATAGTACAACTATCTGGTGTCAGTTTCTCATATAGCTAACTATACCTTCAAATGGAATAAAAGAACAACCACTAGTTGAACTTATATTATCTAGAGCTCCAACCCAATCAAAATCCACAAGTCTCTATATAATCAACATTTTACTGACATCATAAGTACTATGATAAGTCTAGGGTTTTCATAAATCCACTCTACATGTTGCAATTCACAAATCTTTTTATTTGTTTATATTTCTAGAAAGCTAAAGAAATTTTTAGATTTGGAGGCAACATCCTTATGTAATGATTGGGTCAAGGTTAGGTCAACAATATGTGGTAGAACTGTGGTCTCTATTAAAAAGAATTAAAACCTTAGTTTCAATGGGGTGTGCTAATTTTGATGGAAGTGGAGATGCAATAGAATAATCAATATAAAATAGCTTACATTAAAAGGTGAAGATAACCACTGGTTCACGCCATTGTATCACAACTTTTCTTATTTGGATGAAGTAGAACAAGCTTTCTTAGATAGATAGACATCAAAAGAAATGAGAGAAGAAGAAGAAGAAGAAGAATATGATGATGATGATGATGATGATGGTGATGGTGATGGTGATGGTGATGGTGGTGGTGGTGATGGTGATGGTGATGGTGATGGTGGTGATGATGATGATGGTGGTGATGATGATGATGATGATGATGATGATGATGATGATGATGATGATGATGATGATGATGATGATGATGATGATGATGATGATGATGATTATGATGCTGCTGCTACTGCTGATGATGATGATGATGATGATGATGATGATGATGATGAACAAAATTACAGGCACTTTATCTTTAAGGAAGACAGAATTCATTGATTTCATGGATGTAATCACAAGACAAAGGCATTTTTTTCTAAAACCCTAATATCAAGTATAATTTCATCAACAATGAATTATTTAATAAACTATAGGTAAAAATAAAATAAAATCAAAGATAGGGTGAGTGCAAGATCATCATTGGCCAAAAAATACCTCTACCAAAGATCAATAAATTAAATAAAAATCAATTAATCAATTAAGTTATTAATTAATTAATCAATTAAGCTATTAATTAATTAATTAATTAATCAATTAAGTTATTACTTACTTGATTAATTAATTAATTAATCAATTAAGTTAATAATTAATTAATTAATCAATCAATCAATTAAGTTATTAATTAATTAAATAAAAATAATTAATTAATTAATTTTTGGTATTCATTATAGTTGAAAGATACATAAATGTATAACAACAAGTGTGTTGTTGGTAGTATTTCAGTCAATTACATCAAGGACTATCACTTCAGTCCTCTACATGTCTGCTATTTCCTATAATGCCTTCACTCTTATAGTCTCCTTGATACAAAAATGATGTTACAACTGTATATATAAAACTTTATAGAAAAAATGGGAAGGCAAAGAACTGTCCATCAATCTACTCTTCTTTCTCTTTCCTTTTGTTAGCATTTCATGTGGGATCTTGGGATCTACTGCTCATATATCCACTCCTCTTAGGGTTGTGGTTCTCTCTATGGTACAACCACTGCTTTGCAGATGCCACTTCCTATTTAATTATTTCTACCTTGCCTTCCTCCGTCAATTTTTTGAACTTTTCCTTTGACACCTGCACTGTGATAGATACCTGCATATAAACATTGTGAAGTGTGAGTTTTCTCAAAACATCAGTAAGATCTCTTCTACAACCCTAACATATTTCTTTATTTCTTGCTTTCCAGACAAACCATAATATTTATGTTAACAAAACCAACCATAATAGATTATTAGTTATATCGAGACCCTGTATTTTTCTGATAATAATTTCTAAATTTCTTTCCTCTTTAATTGCCCATCTTTTAACATATCAATTTTGAAGATATTCGAAATTTCCTTTGCAAAAAAATAATTAAAAAAATATGCATTATGGAATCAGATTTTTTACAGATGTTTTTTTTAAAGAAAAAGGTGCATAGTACCTTAACTATATTATATTAATAATAGAGGAAATACAAAGCTAATTAAAAAATGCCCTGAAGATGAAGAAACTGAGCATAATAGGCATGAAGAAACAACCTGAACAAAAAAACTAAACCATGAAACCCCTTTACAACACAGAATCAGTCCTTCGCCACAAAACAATAGAGGGTTAAATACAAAAAGAAGAGGACTATAGCCTTTGAATCTAACAGAACCACCACTATAGAAAAATTGTATATGCATATACAAGAATGGATAGCAGTAGCGATATAGCAAAACAACTATAGAGACCAAAAGGACCAAATTAGTTCACTGCATTTAGGTCCTCAAAACGGAAGCCTTGTTGGATGACTTCAGCAAGAGTATTATCTTCTACAACAAGAGGAGGCGGAGGTGGGTGGAAGTGAAGCAGATGAAATAGAGCCTAAAAACTTCTCTTTCCACATCTTCTAGTTCCTCTCCCAACTCTCGAGAACCATAATGAAGACCATTTTGAATAGGCATGACGCAGTTGTTCTAGAGTCCATGTAGGAAGGAAGTGTAAACCCAGTGCACAGCTGGACGAAGGACAATATCCTTGAGCATGAAAAGACATCCAACAGGTGCAGAACCTATATGTAGGTCATAGTTTTGCACAACTTTATTGAATTGGTCAGCAGAGAAAAGAAAACCCTAAACAAACACATGGCCCAAATTTCTAACCAGTTCTACATTTTGAATTAGATCCATCACATTAGATAGGAAGTGTGAAACAATTTGTGATGGATAAATAGTCCTTGGGAAGTGAAACACTCCATGGCCGCAATAGTCACAATTGAATTCTCCACCTCTTCATCCTACAACTTAAAAGCCTTAGCCAGAGAATCCGCTCTTGTAAATCCTTACAAAGGCCTTTCCCATTTCTAAATTCAAAGATGGATATGCACATTTCTCTTAATGGAACCCATGTTACAGAAGAGACCTCTGTGATGGCTATGAAAAGAATAGAGGAGAAAAGGAAGTCACCAGAAAAAATTTGAGCACACACACCAACCAGATGAGTGAAGAATGCGATAGAGAAATGATGATTTAATGAGATCTACCATGCAGGAATTAAAAGCCTAGTAATCATCCCATGCTTTGGGATTTGAATACACCTCAAGCCGCCTCAACTTCTATTAAATGAATGAAAGCCCACATTACATCGCAATCTTTAGACACATGAATTTGCCAGTGCTTACATAAGAAAGCAATAATGAAAAGTTAATCTCAAGGATCACTCTAGGTTTAGCACCTGCCAAAAAAACAATGGTTAGCCAAAAAAATCAGTGCCTCTAAAAATAGACACTAAATCACTTTTCTCCAAAGTCATATAACCATTGAACTTCCCGCTACACTTCAACCCTTTCTCTCATTTCAAAAAAATGAAAACAGCAAGGAGTACTCATACTATCCCTTGAACCAATAATTTCACAAACAACAATCTCACTGCTAATAACCCTATCCCATTCTCTTTCGATCCTCTACCAAAATTCTATCAGATCCATCCAACTGTAACAAGCAGACTGAATCCCACTCAAATGATTCCCCTTCCTGATCACAACCATAGTGTTGTGATGCTCACAACACGCCCCATTTTACCCTTTAGCGAAATTAGGACCCCTGTTGTGGCTGTTGCTTTTGGTTGGTGTGTTTGATCTTGCTTGGTGGTAAAGGGAAAAAGGGGTAGGTGTTACAAACTATTGAAAATCAAAATGCCCAGTACTAAGTACAAAGCACAGGGTACTAGTAAATTCTTTGAAAGAAATGATTAAGAGTTGCTCATTGAGCCCACTTGAAATTCTTAATATTTTGTGGAGTATGAAGGTTCTGGTTAAATATACTATTTTAGGTTTGTATGTCATTTACAAATTTATTTGTATATGAGGTCTTTGTATTATCATTTTATGTTTAATCGGGCTTTTGTTTCTCATTGGTTGCATGCATATTTTGAATGTTCAAGCCCTTTAAATACACACCAGAACTCGATTGGAGTTCAAAGGTCAAGTGAATTAAATGGCAGGTTTGCGATTGCATTTAGGTTTGTATGTAGTTTCAATATGAATGCATTCAATATACAAAGTGGCATATATGCGTACACCATTCTGAAAGGAGAATAAATCAAACATAAAGCAAAGATTGAGTAAGGCACTGTTGTATCATACAAACGAATCATAGAAAAATAGAATGACAGAAAAGATAAAATAAAACTAAAGTATACAACATGTCCACATCTAGTATGTGAAAGAATAGTACATGAAATTGTAACATAGGTAAAATGTGCCAAAATCTGTAATATTCGTATTATATATGAATAGAAAATGTACATTCAAAGAGAGTGTGTCTGTGAGCGTCATTGTCAAAATACAAATTCTTTGCGAAAAGAGAACTGAAGTGTTTAAATAACAGTACTGAGATTAAGGATTCACATAGAAGTTCCCAATTCGAACTATCTTTGCGAAATGACATAGCAAAGTCTAGGTTCTGTGTTGAATCCAATCCCCTAGACAAACATATGAAGCTAAGGCCAACCCTTGCCTAATAACGATGGTGGGCTAAGGCATGATCTACCATGTTCATCAGGAATGGAAATCTTTCATACTGGGCTCCAGGAATATTGACTAGAGGGATCTTTGAGCCTCATGGAATGCCTACACCCAATTTTGCTACTATAAGGACATCGATATCCATAATTCTATAATCAGTCTTGAAAATATCCTGAAATAACAGAAAGACTTTCACTTTGTTAACACTTAAATCCAATATAGAGGTGAGGAACCATGAGGCAATATCAGAATTAAATCTATATCTATCCTCGTTAGTTAGGAAACCTAGACCTAGTACCATTTTAATGGCTTCTAATTCCAATTCGTCGAATATGGGGTTCTCGTGCTAAACGACTAATCCTCTCAGACATATGGGAGTAGTCATATTCATAGCAAATATTAGCACAGGTGAAAGAAGAATGAGAATTGTTCATTGCATAGGCCATTAAATAGAATTTCACACAAGTTATAGGGTTAATCACCATTAATGGTGTTCGTGTGAGTTTTGAATGTTCAGATTGTATGAGTTAATTCAGGCGTACCGAAGGTCTAATAGAATTCATGTCATTAATGTATCAGATTTCTTAATCATGATTTATGGATTATGGTATTAAATGCAGGGATACAATACAGACATTGGAAGAGAAAGAAAGGGGAGTCATTTTACGAATTAAACATGCAGGGTTGTATCTATTTGGCATACAATGTACATGATACAATGGTGGACGTGAAAAGAGGTAAAGTAAGGTTAATGATGAGGTAAGTAAGTTTCCTTTGTATGTTTCATTTGTTGTAGGTTGACATGATGCATGAATAGAATTACAATGGTAGAATTATAAAAGGGGTTAAAGTCAGTCGAAACAAAGGGTAAGTCTGCATTTGTATTGAATAAAAGAAATGTGTTGCACATGCATGGAGATGTACAAAATGGTGAGTACAAGAGTGAGGATTGTTGAAAGGTGAGAAGTGTATACATAAAGTAATGAATAAGGTTTAAAACAAAAGCAGACCCGAAGGTGAAATAGATGATGATGTATAATAATACAAGTTCTGTGTTTTATGTATATGTTGCATGTATATTGAGATGTAAAAAGAGATACAAAAAGAGATACAAAAGGGATAAATGCAAAAACCAAAGGTGACTTAAATGTGGTATTAACTAGCTAATGTTAATGTTTTTCATGTATGAAAGATTGCATGCATACAAGCACGAGATACAAAGAGGTAAAGATACAAATGCGGAATGGACATGGAATTAAAGTGAAATTGACAATTTTCTCGAGTCCATAGTTGTATGTCGAAATGTATGTATCATATATACACTGCAGAATACAAAAGGGTAAATACAATGCTGGACATGTAATTAAATACAATTTGTCCTATACACCGACACAAGTCTGAACATGTTGGTTTTTTGTAATATGCAAAGGTATGTGCAAAGTGATATGCAAACTCATATGTAAAATACGAAATACAAAGAGAGAGGGTATGGGAAATAAAGCATACAAAATTCTAAACACAAAATCAAAATGGGAAACGGGGACATTATTTGAATTGTATGCATTTATTACTACATTTAATGTACAACTAACAGTAAAGATGCAAGATTTGAATGCGATAAAAGCTAAATCAAATGTGTCATTTTTTACAATTGTATTCAAGAGTAATTTGCAGAGAGCTCATTTAGCCAGAAAAATGTGATTCAAAAGCAGAATGAAGCGGAACAATCAGTGGTTAAAGGTATTAAATGGTAAATCATTACCAACAGGAATTTGTAAATTACAGGAATGTATGTACAACGCCATTGAATTATAGTTAGGGTGAATTAGGGGTTAATTACAGTAATTCGATGGTGAAAATAATGCAAAATCATTAATCATTACTGTATTCATTTATGCAAACATAATGTGATACTATTAAATCTTTGTTAGTATAAATACGAAGTAATCCTACGGTAAAAAAAGAGTTAAAAGGGCATGAAACTGTAGTAAAAAAACCCTAGAAATATGCACAAGTAGAAAGGTAAAAGGGGTATATTTTCTTTCCACAGGATGGCACCGAGACAAAAGAAGGTAAATATTGCGGCTGAGGAAGGAGAGAAAATCGTGAAAGGAAACTATTAGAGAAGAGTTGCCACTAGCTCGAGGATTTCCAACTTTGATATTTAACTTAGGGGGAATAGTTATAGACACAAATATTGGGCATTATGATGCAGAAGAAGTATTACAAAAAGTCACAGCATCTGATGCTTCAGATGACATGAAGAAGATCTAGGAGAAAGGGTTATACAAGGCCGCATGGTTCCCCTTAGCTATGGAAGCTAGGGATTTGGTTTTAGAATGCATGGAGAGATATAACTTGGACACCAAGCAAGTAATCCATAATGGCAGAAGCATTATGGACTTATCTACAGAGGGCATAGCCTAAACTTTTGGCCTTGAAATTAAATAGACAATGATGGTTATCGATGTGGATTAGTGTGTAGTTGATTATACAACAAATGAGAGAGAATGAAAAAGTGCTATTTTCTATGGATGGTACATAGCTGAAAACAAGCCCAAGGATGCTATAAGGGTTCCTAAAAGTCTATACAGAATTGACTTCAAAGAAGAAATATATTTTGACATGATTACAATGTTGAGGAGGATAGTTGGACTGAGAGATGCAACTAAATTTGAGCCTTGGATGTTCAACATCATACATTATGTTAGATCAAAGGATGAAATTATTCATTGGGATAGGACCATTATTAGAGTAATAAATAGATAGATAATGGCATTCAGAAAAAATAAAAGGTTTAATATGTCTTCTTATGTGATATATGCATTGGCTGCTGAAATGCCTCCACTAGCTGGAATAAGAGTTGTAGACACTTTGGGAAGTGGTTCAGGGTAGAAATTAGTATATGATCATTACCCAAACTTGCAAGAAGAAAATGCATTAAAAAATTATGCAAGAGTAAATGATGTTTTCTACAATTATATGGTGAGGATTCTGAATGGGGATAAAGACAAGAGAATAAGTGAAGAGGCAAGACAAGCCATATGTCTATTTAGTTCTGTATTTATACAATTTCCCACTTTTACTTATATTAGGACTGAGGGATTTTAGGGCAAGCCATTTAAACTACCTAGATATCCTATAGATCACCTGATTGTATTAGAGTTTTCCAAGAAAATTCTTAACATATACAACATGTATAAGAGGAGATTCAATAGAGGAAACATTAGGTTCCCTTCTGTAATTGGTGACTATTCCTGTTATAATGAAGCCATTGCTAAAGAGTTAGAAAAAGAATTGAGATACTATGCATTTGAAGAATTTGTTTTAACAAAGAAATTTGACCCTTTCCATAGAATAGAGAATTTCCATGATAAAAAGTACAAACATCAAATTCACATTGAAGATTTTTGGACAGATAGTGAAAATGAGTAGGAGGTAAGGAGAAGAGCTCATCAAAGATTAACCATTGAACAAATGAAGACAATGGGGGAGATCGGCATGCCCCAAGAAATTACTGAAGATGACAAATCGTTACATCAAAGTTATGAAGTTAAGAGGGTAGCATTATTACCCATTGATGAGCCTAATTGGGAAGAACCTGTAGAAACATCTTTAGATGTAATATCTACACCAATTCTTCTATTTTCCAAAAAATGGTTGGCTGATAGAATAGAAGAGCTTAAAGCTAAGGGGGGTATTGCCACTTATCAGAAGAAAGGCAAGAAAAGAGAAAGGGAAAATAAGGATGAACTTATGTGCTTTTATGAAAAGAGGAGAAGATTCATGGAAACCACGGTACTAAATAAAAATGAATATGCAACATTGTTAGACCCTTATGCTCTAGGAATTATAGTGGCTATTCCTTCAAGTGCATTTATGGAAGAAGGAACCTCAAATTAGGAAGTTTATATAGAAAAGGAACAGGCACCAAAGGTAACTATTAAGCTCATGCAAAAGAAGGACTAATCATCAAGATAGCCTGCAGTACAAACTGTGGTTATGGATGCACCAATATAGAAAACACAAATGCCCACTATAGTAGTAGATGCTTTATCAGCTAGAGCAAGGCAAGGATAGGTATCTAAAGACTTCACTCTAGAAGAAAGAAGAGAGAGCCATATAAAAGTCATGCAATAATTGACTGAGGAAATGTTGCATGAGTCAAGAGGCTGAGAAACTAAGGTGGCTGAATATGTGAATGTTGATGAAGAGAGTAGTAGTGAAGAGGAGTCACAAGATGGAGATTATATAGAAGTAGAAGGAGAAGAAGAAGATCAAACCTCAAAGAATGCCTTTGTCGTAGAACAACAAGATATTCAGATGGACAGAGCAGAGAACCCAATAAATATAGATGAAAATGTACAAGAGAATATAGAAGTAGTAGATCCATATGATGTATTAGTATCACCTAAAATTATAAAAGAAGTTTAGGCAGTTGCACAACAAGTTGAGGAAGCAGAATAGAAAATAGAGAAAGAGGGAGAAAAGATTGAAGAGAAAATAAATGCATCTGTTGATCAATCAGTATCCTCAGAAGAGAAAAGTGAAGCAGAAAATATACAAGTTCTTATACAAATAGAAGAGGCAGTGCCTACAGGAAATACAAATACAAATGTTCCAAATATTTCTGATACCAATATGGAATAGGCTGAACAATAGAAAAGTTTAGAAGAAGGAAATGAAGAGCAAAATATTGAGAAAGATACAGAGGAGGATAAAGCAGAAAAGGGAAATAAGGAGGAGGAACCAGAGAATCAATACAATGCCTCTCCTCTAGCACCACAGTAGAATCAACCTCTAGATCAAAATCAAATGCAACAACAACAACATGGGACAATAGAAACAGAGAAACATGTAGAGGAAGTAATCAGTGAAGAAAGGAAGGTAGAAACAAATAAGGAACCACTAGCTTGGTTAGGAAATGAAGTGAGAAGGGAAAAGGCAGAGGTGCAATTGGTGCCTATTGATATCAAAAGCTTTCTAGGAGGACATCCATAGAGGGAAAAGATAAAACCAAGAACAATGTCTGCTATAAGGTGAAGCCCCTCAGGATCAAGAACTTTAGAGCTTGCTATCCCACAAAAGGATAAACATAAGGGAGAAATGACCCTTGAGGATTATAAATTGATGAATATAGATTTGGGACATGTGACAAGGGAATAACATCTTGCTGAGTGGGAAGACATGAATAAAATGACTATGGAAATAATGAAGAAAGAAAAAGATAAGTTTGATTATTTGAAGGGACATATTGTATAATTAGAACAGTTTATACAAGGGATATTTGATCCTAAGGGAGGCCTTCCTAATGTACCTAAAAAATTAGCCATTTTGTCCAAGGATTAGATTACAGAATTTAAAAATAAAAAGGTTGAAGCTAGTGTTTTCGAGGAATGGTTTAAAATGTTTATTGAAAAAGGAGAGGGCACCATAAGACAGGTGATTGCCAACTGGGAGTTGGCTCTTGCAGAAAAGAATGATTGTAATACTGTTTTACAACATTGTCAACATAGAATAAAGGAATGTAAGAAAGAGTTGAATCAAGTTGAAGATATGATAGAAAGGGTTGAAGAGCTGAGGAATGAAGGAATAATAACTTCCCAAGTGGCAAGTCATATGCCACAGGTCATACTAGAGTTGAAATTTGAAAGTAACATGTTAGAGGGTTGTATTATCAATACCCAAGAACTAGAAAGAGATGTTGATGAGGTGATTAGAAAACACAGGAAAATCATACAAAATTTTATTGGATATGAATGCCAAGAAGCGCTAGTTTATAATGCAGATATGGTAGTGAAAGAATTCAAGAATATGTATCTACCCTTCCTTGAGGATCCTAATGCATTTTTGAGCACTGAGATGGTTGATTCAATCATGGAGTTGAATACATGAATAAGGAAATATCAAAAGCATGAAGAGGAGGTCGAAGAACAAGTGAAAACATTGAAAGAGAAGGTTGAAATGCAGAAATACACATGGACAGTTAGTCAAAGAAACAATAATAATGTTGTGTCAGCATTGATAGCCAAGTACACAGAGTACTTGAAGAAAATTGGAGAGGAGTAAAGAGGAAAGGTACCAGTGGTAGTGGGGTTTCTCTTTTATTTCTTCATTTGCATATGCTATTATATTTTGATAGGTTGTTGCTGCCAAAGTCAACAAAGGAAAGGTCAAAGAGGATTCTGCATTTGAAAGATTCTTATAGCATCTTTGCACTAGAAAGAATATTCTGACAGATATTTTGAGGGACAGTTGGGAAAGGATTCCCACCATTGATCTTATTATTTTGAATTAGGACCATTGATTGGTTTTTGTTACCGTAGCAAAGGGGGATTCAAATTCTATAAAAGAACCCTGATATTTGTATTTTAAATACACAGAGTTTTGTAGCAAAAGACATATATTACATTTTAGGCAAAAGGAAGTACTAGACATTGAGCAAATTCTTAGGTGAAGTGGAAGGCATCTGTTTCTACAATAGGAATAATGTGGAATATCCAGTTACTCCACTGTATCTGTGAAGTGTGTAAGTTTTTTGGTTGATTGTTAATGATTTCAAAGAATCTAAGGTCTAAATACTTTATAAATTCAAAAGGTTTTTTTGTATATTACTGAATATAAAAATCTTTTGTTGCATCTATTCCAAAGTACATTAGATTCAAGTGTTCTTTAGTATATCTCCTGTGATGATTGCATTTCTATATATGAGTTCGTGATATTGCTCAAGATAAATATACATGAAATTTACTCTTTGAATCATTGCAGTTGATTGAACTTATGCACATGCGTAGTAGAAAATTAAGTCTTATAGAATTGAAGTTTCTAAACCTTATCTTTTCTAACTTTTCTCTAAAATCATAAATAAATAGCTTGAACACAAAAATCTTAAGAAAATTGTCATGTATTTGAATAAAGTATAAGAAATCATAAAGAGATTTGATAGTTTTCATACATGATAGGAAGCACAATCTGATTTGTCAATATTCATACAAATCTTTGAAAGAAAGTAATAAATGCAAGCAAAGGAACATATAGTTCATTGAAATTTGAAGTTATTTGCATACAATAAGCCAGTAAAGTCAGCACAAGACACTTTAATCACATAAGGCTCCTTGAATAAAAACAACTTTGCATTGAACCCTAAGCAAATACAACACAACCATGACCTGGTTTACGTAGACTTGGAATTGAGAAATATTTCCAATAATTCTCCATATTCTTCAAGATAAGCTAAGATTTTTTGTGAATTTTATCTCTGTATGTTGAATAAAATTGACATCAACACATAGTTGGCTAACAAATCTGCTAGTCTATTCCCTTCTCTGTATGTAAAATTTGAAAAGATTCAAAGGAGTCCAATAAATTCAAAGCATTGTGAAGAAGGTACTTTAACTTCCAAGAGGGAAAATATCTCTTTTTAATAGAATTAACAGTATTTAAGGATCACGTTCAATGATAATATTTTTAACCCCACACTTCAAAGAAAGATCCAGGCCTACAACCAACACTAAGGCTTCAGCTTCATTATTAGAACAAAACCCAAGCCGCAAAGACAAAGACTTAATAGCAAAACCTTTACAATCCCTAAGCACAATCAGCTCCAGACATCCCCGGATTCCCATGACATGCACCATCAAAGTTTAACTTAATGAAGTTCTCAGGAGGGGGTATCCATGAAGTAATACTCCTATCCACTTTCTTTTTTCCCACAAAAATAATTTGAATTAGGGAGTTTTAGAAACCTCCAAGATTTGAGCATATGTGCATCCCAAGAAGAAAACACTAAAGAGATAGCATCCTTAAAGAGAAGATGAGAGGATACAACTTCTGCCACTGACTTTTTGATTTTGAGTATTACTTGTTCTAGAGAGCACTTTACCTTTCTAAAGATTTTTTTATTCCTTTCCAGCCATAGACTCCAAATCACAATGCAAGGAGAAACTAGCCAAAGAGTAGAAAAAGTGGAATTTTTATCTAGAATTGGCCAGCTTTGAAAACCTTGCAAAACTATATTAGGGAGAGGTCCATACCAACCCAACATAGAGCACAACCAATACCAAATTTGAGATGAAAATGAACAACTAACCAATAATTGATTCACCTCTTCTTCCAATTCGAAACATAGAGGACACAAAAAGGATTGATAAATTCCTCGCTTGACCAGCCTCTCACTTGTGAATATATTGTTCTTTAGAGCCAACCAAGCAAAGGCTCCTACCTTTTGTAGACATGGACTACTCCAACATAGTTTGGTAGGCCAGTTTGGAGGACTTTCAAAATTTCTCCCAATGATACTTTGATACCCTTGTTTCACACTATACTTTCTAGTTTTAGAAGGGATCTAGATTAGCTCATCACAAGCCCCTAACATAAATACCTTTCTATCTTTTAGAACTCTACCTAACAATTGTTTTTGAACTGTTGGAATAGGGACATTGGAAAAATTTCTCATTTGCCTCCAAAGGATCTAGAATTTAAATCAATATCACTATAATCCTTAACTTTAACAACTCACATCTGAGTTAAAACTTCCTTAGCCTCTTGTAATCCCACCGTATGAGAAAGAGGAGGATAACTATTCTAGGAATCATCCCAAAATAGTGCTGAACAACCATCATGAACTACCCATGAAAGAAAAGGGGCAATTACCTCCCTACACTCAACCATAAAATTCTAGATTTTAGAGCCTAATTTTGGATTCTGAATTGTAAAAATCCTTTCCGGAGCAACAGAATATAAATACTTCACTTGCATGATTTTACACCACTTAGAATCAAGTTTACCATACATTTACCATACCAATTTTGCCCATAGGGTATGATTTTGAGCCTCTATGTTATGTATACCAACCCCACTGAATTGCTTGGGTGTACAAAGCTTGTCACATGAAATCAAAGGAATCTTTTTATCATCTAATTTAGATCCATTCCATATAAATTTCTTGAAAATACTGCACAATTCGAAAATAGTACCTTTTGGGACCTTTAGAACTAAGAACATGTAAAATGGCACAGCAGACAGAACTGATTTAATCATCATTATTTTTCCTAGCTAAAGTCAACCATTTACCCTTATAGGAAGCAATCTTCCCTTTTACATTTGAAATAAGCCCTTTCCAAAAGAAGTTTTTGACATTCCCAAAGAAAAGAGGGATACCTAGATACTTAGAAGGAAGAACATCCACTTTATAGCCCAGAACATTTGAAATTCTGCCTTGAACCAAAGGATTGGTATTGAAGAAAAAAATCTTGGATTTATCATGATTCACCTTTTGACCTGAAACTAAGCAATAAAGATCTAAAACCTTCTTTATAGTCTTAGCTTCTAACATTGAAGGAAGTCCAAATAACAAGGTATCATCAACAAATAAAGCATGACTAATAGAGAAAGGCACCCTCAATTTTTTACAAATGTTGCAGATGAGAGGGTTCTTATTGTAGTTCACATTTGGCATCCTTTGCATTAAAAATGGTCATCCAAATGCTACTTTTTTGGGTTCTAATGTGTTATTCTAGTTATGTCTAACAATATGGTTCCATTATTTCCAACTTAATTTCATGTTCCACTTTTGGTTCAGGACTTCTGCAAGGTTTGGATTGCTATTCAGGAGCCCATATATCTCTTTAGCCTTTATACCTACGATGCTGTTATTTTCTAGCCATTTACAATATTGCACCAAATTCATATCTATCATCATGTTAGTAGTGGATAATGTTAGCTGTCGTTGCACCAAAAGATTGACCTATTAATGCCTGATACAACCACTTGATTTAACAAGCACGGGAGCTGGTTAAGCCCTTGTCACAAACCACCATAGTGCAACGTTGAACAAGGAGACCAAGGGCCACACCTTGCAACAATCCCCCTCCCAGCGCAAGCGTGGGGTTTGAACCTATGACCTCATCTCTGATACCAATTGTTAGCTATCATTGCACCAAAAGATTGACCTATTAATGCCCGATACAACCACTTGATTTAACAAGCACGGGAGGTGGTTAAGCCCTTGTCACAAAGCACCGTAGCACAACACTGAACAAGGAGACCAAGGGCCACACCTTGCAACAGATAAAACCAAGTTTTTTTAAATAGTTTCAAAGGTTTTTTTTATGTGTTTGAGGCAAATCAAACTCTTCTCTTAGAGTTTCCCAACATTTTATTTTTCTATCTTTCACAATCTGTCCAAATCTAGACAAATTTTTTTGGTTCCAAGCCTTAGCATAACAACCCTGCAATAATGCTAGTGTTTTGTTATTGTGGAAGACATTCCACCAATTGGACCTTTCTAAAAATATTTTATTATTGTACCTATTAATTTGGCACTTCTCACTAATTTTATCTTTGGAAACTTCCCAGGCTTCCCAAAAACTTTTAAATATTTTGGACCGAACGAGGGCTATTGCAAACTTACCAAAGATTAAGTCACAAAGAGGCATGTGTTTCCAGGTTTTGTTTTTTTTGGAGCAGAATGCTTAATGTTATTTCTGACCAAGATTTTCCAAGGTTCATCACTTGAAAGAGCCTTGCATATCTACTTTGCTGCCAAAGAAATACCTTGTTGTTTTAGATTTTTGAGTCCTAGGCCCCCTATATGCTTTTCCATGCAACACATTTCCCACTTGACTGCATGCATTTTCTTATTGCCTTTACCATTTGACCATAAGAACTATTTGATCTTTTTTGTATCTCTTCGACTTGATAGCTATTAAAGAGCCATGTAGATGAGTAGTATATGTTGTAGGAGGCTAAGACATTTTGACATACTTGAGCCCTCCCAGCTAGTGAGACGTACCCTTTATTCCAAATGTTTAGTTTTTTCTCAATTTTAATCTTCACCCACTCCCACATATCTCTTAGGGTGGGGCTAACTACAAATGGAATTCCCAAGTACCTTACTATTTTACAAGGACCCCCCATGGTAGGCCCTAGTTTTCAAACCAGGGAGGCTGCTTCTCATCCTAGCTAAGTAAGATAGATTTGGCCTTTCAGATCTTTGAACTAGCTACTTTTTCTAGGAGTTCTAAATTAGTCATGAGATGTCCCACATTCTTTTCCTCAATTTTTATGATTAGAGCTATGTCATCTGCAAACTGTAGGTGTATTAATTCCTTCGAGTTTGGGAGGATTAGACCATTAACTTTGGGACTTAGGTAATTATCTCTTAGAATATAGTGAAGAGCATCAACTACAAGCACAAACCATGAGGGTGCAAGGGGGTAGCCTTGTCTTATTGATCTCTACAGTTCAAACCCTTCAATCAAGCTCCCATTTATCTCTATTTGTGCATTTGCATCTTTTAATAGTGTTTCTTGTTGCAAGTATGTGCCTAATTGGTGTTGTCATTGATGTCAACTATACTCCTATCTTGTTGCTTGCTTGTAATGAGTAAGATGCTTTGTATTTACTTATGGAAGTAATCTTAATGTTGAGGATATTGAGAAAATTAGCTTCTCGGGTAGAAACAATGAGTTGCAGTGGAAATATAGTGTATTGCATACAGAAGAAGAGTCCAAGAGATTGCTCCACATTTCCTATAGGATGAATATATTTATCTACAGATTGGAAGTTATTTATAAGTCCATCTGAAGATGCTATGTTTTGAGTTTGAGCCTTTAGTATGAACAATTGAGTGAGTTATGTTCACCAAAGTGAAAACAACTTTTTCTGTATGTTTGGCAAAGATAGGGAGAAAGTATTATGCTCCGCATTCCTTCGCATTGAAGTATTTTGATCTGTGGTTCTAGAGTTAAGTCTAAGATGATGCTAAGTGCTTTCAACTCCAATGGTTCATGATCTAGTAGTCCGCAATTTATCCTTTCTTTATGATAGTGGCTGACAGTGTTGTTCTTGTGCTCCGGTTTGAAGAATCTTCTTGATAGAGTGGTTAGAGATCGTGCGGTTGTTCCTGGTGATTACAATGTGCTTGTGGATGTCTCCTGATCATGTTCCTACCTTTGGATTGGTTCACAAAGAGAAGTTTAGATCATGAAAGAAGAATGTTCTTAGAAGACCTAGTGTTAACTCTAGTCTTGGCCGACTTGGTTGATTTCACTATTTACAGAGATTCATTGAAGATTGTAGAAGCATGTTGTGGCATGGAGGATTATGTTTGAGTCCCAACTAAGGCGTGGCATGTTCATCATACTTCTCTACATTTTTCCTTACCTAAATTTTGTAATAGGTCTAGACCTATTTGTGTGTATGTTTTACAATACCAACCTTGGAGAATGTTCCAATGGTTGATGAATGTAATGCCGACCTTGATGTACATTCCAACATTGATGAATTGTATAAAAGCATGTAATAGAGTTGCAAAAAAGGTGTGTGTGTGTGTGTGTGTGTGTGAATATAAGGAGATAATTATGAAGGTGTGAAAGAGCAGAGCAAAGAAGTTATTTTGTGCTTCAATGGAACTGAATCTTGGCATGGAGTAGATGCTACTTAATTAGTTCACCACTTTGGTAGTGAGCCACCCCTTGGCAGTGAGCTGTTCTTTGCAGTGAGAAATTTGGATAGTGAGCCCTGTAAGTAGTGAGCCTCTATTTTTTAGTATTGTTATAACTCATATATTTATGTGGGCTAACACCCACTGTGGTTTTTCCCTTTTAGGGTTTTCTACGTAAGAATCTGGTGTCTACTATGTTGGATGTGTGATTGTGATTAAGCTTATGGTTTCATGCTTTCATGGTTAAATATGATTATAAGTAATTAAGTTGTTGATGGTTTGAAATTCATATGAAGCTAAGTTTTTTTGACAGCTGATTCACCCCCCCTCTTAGTTGTCCAGTGTATTTCAACATTTCTATCATTCTGAAAAATCACTTTCAGAATCCAAAGGATTCAAGGTTCGTCATTATGAATGGCCACTCAATTCTGTCATATGCTTTTTCAAAGTAAACCAACATCATCCCCATATTTTGGCCTAAGGATCTGGCCCACTCCGTTGCCTCCCAACTTGTTAGGAGGTTCTCTAGGATGTACCTCCCTTTGATAAACCTTGTTTGTGTGCTATTGATGATCTTCGATAGCAACTCTGTCAACCTTAGGGCTATGGCTTTAGCAAAGATTTTGTAGGATACATTTAATAGGGTTATTGGTCTCCAATTATTGACAAATGTCTTGTCACCTTCCTGAGGAATTAGTTTAATGATACCTCTGTTTATCTTACTACCCAGTGTACTACAATTACTTGCCTGTGTGTATATATTAAGGAGTTCCTTAGTCAATATTCTTCTTATAGAATTCAACAGGGATACCATCCACTCTTGGGGACTTGTCATTGTTCAAGGCTAAGATTACAACCTCAACCTCCTCTAGGGATAGGGGCCTATTCAATTTGATAGCCTCTTGGTCAGAAATTTTCTTTGGAATATGATTTTTGCATTCCTCCCTAGGCTTTTGGATTTGATCATTATTGCCTTATAAAGTAAACAACTCCTTATAGAGTTGGAGGAAACAATTATGAATGTCCTTAGGTTCTTTAGTAAGGTTGTCATTATGCCATATCACATTAATTTTTTTCTTTTGCTTCTTTGCTCTTTAGCCAGTTAAAGAAAAAATTAGACCCCCTATCCCCAAGGGAAGACCAGTTCAATCTTACCCAAACCTTATAGCCCTGATCCTTATTTAATTGAAGTTTCCTCAGCTCCCCTTTTGTAGACACTAACATTTCATTTAGAACTGTATTCTATGGATCCTCTTGTATGGCATTTTTAGCTTCTAGGAGCTTTCCTTACAGTAGATTCTCTTTTTTTCTTCTGTCTTTTTCATGTTGTTGCCCAATTGTTTGGAAGATTTTCTTCCAGGCCTCCACATTCATATTCCATCTTCCAATACAAGATATCTCCTTCTGAATCCATTTCTTGATTTCTTTTATTGTGAAAATGGCATCACAACAATCCTTGTCCTCTAACAACTTAACATTTAGCAGGAACTTTTCCTTTTTTTAGTCTTGATAGGAAGCTCTTTTTCTAAAATCACTTTAACACAGACTAGATGATGGTCTAAAAGAGTCCAAGGGGTTAATTTTACCCTAGCAATGGAATCATCAACTTTACCAAACTAGAAAGAATCAACATTTGCATAAAACATGTCCAGCCTACAATAAAATCTTCTTTCACCTCTTTGGGAATTGAACCATGTGAACCATATATTTTTCTTCTCTTTCCTTAGTCCTTCAATAGGATTGAAGAGCTAAAGTTTGTTCTTCATCTTGTTGAATACTTAGAGGGGGGAGTGAATCAGTATTCTTAAATTTAAACAATTGAACCAAATACCAACTTTACTAATCACAAAGCAAAGTAACCACATAAATACAATCCACAAAAACATGACACATAGACACCAAATTTTTACGTGGAAAACCCAAGAAAGGGAAAAAACACGGAGAGGATTAGCTCTCAATATATATTGCAATCTTTTACAAATGGTGATGTTTAGGCTTGGTCACTCCACGGGCCTAGAACATGCCGGCTCACTGTCATGAAATACAACTAGGTTTAGCAGGGTCACTGCCACAACCCTAAACCCAGAAAGATTACAATGAGGGCTATTAAACCCTATTGATTGCTAACAACTAGGCTCACTGCCGAGTACAAGTGAAATTGTATAAGAAATATGAATACTACAATAGCATCTATTAGTATGCTAGGGTGTAGTCATTTAACAACTGAATACTGAATCCTGAGTCTTCATCATCACTGATCTTCTATCTCTGTTCTACTATTCTCATGCTCGTATCAATCATCTCCACACAATTCTTCTTCGCACACTACACACTCGCATCACACACACTAAAGACTAAATTCAAT
Source organism: Cunninghamia lanceolata (assembly GCA_027924645.1). Classification (NCBI taxonomy): domain Eukaryota; kingdom Viridiplantae; phylum Streptophyta; class Pinopsida; order Cupressales; family Cupressaceae; genus Cunninghamia; species Cunninghamia lanceolata. The sequence goes on along the minus strand of BSBN01000423.1, from coordinate 3,060,092 downwards.
CCCATATATATATATATATTGGCAACACTTAAGATCTTCATATTAGGTTGGCATACTCAGATGAAGCGTATAGTTAATAAACTTGTAGCTTGTCAGCCAAATCCATTCACCAAAACTCCCAATGGATACAAAAAAACACTTGAATTACATTCACATATGTCGGTCTCAACTACAAAACCACTTAGGATAAATTTCTAATCAATAGAACTTACCGCACATAGATCAAAAGTTAGCATGTCGGCCTCAAACTCAGACTCCTACTAGTTCAGTTCAACTGTCAGACTACATCTTTTACTGCAGACCACAGGGCTTGCTCAAAATCATATATAAGACTCCTCAGACATCACCAATCACACCTTCAGAACTGCCGATCAAAATATTCTTTAGCAGCAAAATATGGACCATCAGAACTTAGACTCTGTCACAATCAAGCTCTATAAAACACTATAGTTATACTCATAAGCTTGCAACAATCTTTCTGGCAGACTTTAGATCTTACAACTCTAGATTTTGATGCTTCATACAAATGTTGTTAACACCTCAAAACAACATAACAAATTATTCACTTTTGGAGAAATGCGGATCATTTTACTTCGCACTGTACACTATCCTTGTCTTACCTCTGTTCATCTAGACTTAGATATTTTCTTCAAATGACTTCCAGAGGAAGCCATGACTTGAACATTGGAGTATATCATCATCAAATAGCTATGAGTCAACATACCTGAATTGCATTTGCCGGTCTTCATTTGCGGACGCATACTGATCCACTTTCTATCCCTTATTTTGAATACTATCCATACTTAGTCATTCTGGCTTTTCGGTCTTGAATACTCTTGTGCCTTGTTACCAAATCCAGTTGGTCTTCCAGAATGATGTCTTATAGATGTACCTTCTTTTCTTTGTTGCCATCAATGACAACATTCCAGTCTTCTTCATAGCAGTGTCTCTTCCCAACAATCTCCCCCTTTGGCATTGATGGCAACACTTAGTGAAAAATGTTGGACTGCCTTGACTGCTGCCCCTTTCTATATACACTCTATATTTCATCTCCCCCTGAGATGTTTGCCCATTTTTCATTGATCATCTTCTCCCCCTTGACATCAATGGCAAAGGTGAAGGTTCTAGAGCCAAAAATTGTCAAAACTATAAAATTTGTTAAACTATGCCCAATATGTACAGGTACAATCTTCAACTTTATTTTACATGTGCTAGAGGATGTCATTGAAAATGTTCTTTATTTGGGCTACCTCGCCATCCCATCTTTTCTTGGCATTGTCCAAAATTTGAATATGACCACTAAGTAGAAAAACTAGTCTTTGTCTTGTGAAGATCAGAGGGTGTGTCAGATTGTAAAGCTACTTGTACTTCAACTGCTAGATTAAACATAGAATCTAACTTAGGACAGATTGTTCTTCTTAGCTGACACATTTTATTTATGATTTTATCCCTCTAATTTATTAGATTGTTCAAGTCATCATGAAGGTTGATGACTTGTCTTTCCTTGCTATTTACTGATTTTGTCACCAGATCATACGCCTTAGAAGTGTTCATCAATTTCTACTCCAACTCCTTGATCTTTTCTTATGTTTTCTTTGTGACTTCTGGCTAGGATAAAGAAAATTTGTACATGTCACTAGCTTCTTTAATGGCACTTTGAATGCTTTTTATTCTATTGTCTAGTTGGGCTTTGTCATTAGTTATCATTTTCTTCAACTCATTCAATCTCTTCTCATTAAACTCTTGCCTAACTTTTATGTCTGTCGATTTCTCAAAGGATTCAAAATATTTACTTATAGAGTTTATAAGTCCTTTGAGATGATTTTCTAATGATAGAGAAGTATCCTTCTTGTATGTTGGAATCAACTTCTCAAAAATGTTAGATGCTTCACCAATAAGCTCACTATCCTCTATGTGAGAATTTAACATTTCCTCTCTTGCCTTTGCTTGTGCAATTGATGCCAATCTAAATTTTTGTATAGGAGACATTGTATCCAAGTTTATTGTACCATGTATAAACTCAAGCTCATCAAAAAATTATTTTTATTTCTCCAAAAGTTCTTTAACCGACTCTGCAGTGTCTCTTGGTGCAGTAGAGAGTTCTTCTTTCAAGCTCTGCTCTAGATCATCTAGATCCATGTCTTTATTAGGGTCTTCCTTCTATTCTAGTGAAGGATTTTCTTTAGCTTGTTCCTCCTTGGTCCTTTCCATGTCAATTTTATCCTTAGCTTGATGTTTCAGAGAGGGTCTTATTTTAGTAGGAACTTGTTTCTCCTCAATCACTTTAACACCTTCATTTATTTCTTGATCGAGATTTACTTCCAGAACAGATGTATCATTTCCAGCATCTATATCTTCATTGCCATAAATGGTTGGAAGATTGAATTCTCTTAATGCATTGAGAGTGGCTTCTTCAGTTTCCTTTACCACTTTTTCAATTTCTCCTAACATTAGATCATTCATTCTTTTCTTTGACCTGAATTTACTATGAATTGCTTTGGATATTTTTACTTTTTCTTTGGGAGTGATTTCCAGACATAGTTTTATTAAAGAGTGCTCTCTTAGTTCAGCATCCTTTTCCTGGGCTACTTCCTTTCTTGCAGATATTAGGCTTTCTAGGCTATGTGGAAGATCATCAATTATTTCAATTAGGGCCCTATTCTATATGTTCAGATACTCTACAACAGTAGTGTCAATGATTTTCTTTTCTGAATCATTATATTCATCATATAATTGTACAATAGGCTTCATATTGCCATCCACTGTTATGGCTTTGAGAACATCTTCAAGACTTATGGTTGCTTCTTCTGTTTGAGGCACATCTTGCTTTTTCTTTTTTCTGGGTTTACCCTTACCGGAGGGTGTCATTTTGCTAGTTCTAGAGGCTTTTGTAGCCTCAGTTTTCATCTTCTTTACTTCTTCATCAACTGCAATGCTTACATACATTCTTTTAGCCTTGGTCTTTTGTCTTTTGTGGCTAGCAGTAGGAATTTCTACATTACAGATGGTGTGGGATCAGAGGGAATATGTGCAGCTTCTTTTGAGGTGGATGCTCTAGTCCTCCTTCTTGATGCCTCTGGTTTTTTTTATTTATCCTTGGGTTCTTCTAGAACTTCAATAGATTCACTTTTCTTCTTTTCCTTTTCTTCCTTTTCAGCTTGAGATTTTTCCCTTGCCTTTGTCACTTGTTCTTTTGTGAACCCATGTTTCAAGGCGATTACTTCTGCCACTTTCTATATTTTCTTACAGATCTCAGGTTTTCTCACTTCAACAAAGAATTTAGCATGTAATTCCTCATAAGTCCCAAATCTTCCTTCATTGGGATCTTTGGGTTTACTTAACACATGTTGAGCATAATTTTCTAATATTCCTCCATAAACCTCATATCCCATGGGCACAACCCATATGGTTCTAGGCTCAACAACCTCCATCAAGCACTAATCTTTTGTCATAATAAAGTAGATTGTATCCTTGTATTTTTCAACAACTGCTCTAGGGATTCTTTCCCTAGGTTGCATTGACTTTTGAAAGTTTTTGAAATAGCCCCATAGGGCTGAATTTTGAGCATCAATACTACCTATCCTATAAATAGATTATTTCTATTTTGAACTGTAGCAGGTTTATCATTTGTCCAAAATAGATTCTTCATACCTAGTAACTCTTGCATGAAGTAGAAGAATAAATAGATAAGCAATGTACCATATTTGAAAGAATAGTTTTTTCTTTCCTTGATCTTCTTTAGATTCTCCAGTAGTTGAATTCTCAGCAACTCACATAAATCATAATCAACATTTTCTTTGACCATTTGATATGCCCTATATATTGTAGTACCGGAGATAGAGTTCTCCCAGTTTGAGAAATAGATCTTGTAACCTATGACCATAGAAGTAAATCTTACTGCATGGTCTGTGATGTCATTTATGGTTAACACCCTCTTGTCAAATTGGGCTCCAGTAGCCTCTATAACAGTTTGATTCTTCACAGCTTTTAACAAGGGTACACCTTAGGTGGAATTTAACCCTATTACTGCCCTAATTGCCTCCTTGGTGATTTTGAAGGGCTACCCTAACCACATGAATTCATCGTGAACCTTGCTCAATACATACCGGACCCATTCATCCTCAACGAATGTAGGAAAATCAATGTATTGAATGAGTTTCTTTGTTTCTAGTGCCTCGTATTCATACTTTAAATCATAACTCTTGCAACATAAGTGATTTAGGAATAGGTCTGTGAGTTTTCTCTTTCCATGTTCTTCTAGGGCAACATGAATATAAGCCCTAACATCCTCTGCAAGCAAAACTCTGTGTGGAACTTCTAAAAATGCACCCATCTGATCAACTTCAACTAATTTTAATGGGTGTTTCTTGAATTTAGGTTGTGGTCACTCAGTGATATCAACAACTTGTGGGGTTTCCATTGCAAAGATTCAATAGATTCATAATAGAGTTTTAATAGTAAATACCTTGATATGCTAAATTAGGGTTTTCTTCGTTTGGATCACTCTGAGTTCTATGAATCTCTGTTGACACTTGAAATTTCACTTCAATCTCTCTCAGATATCTGAGAGCTCGAATGCATGATGAATTAGAAGGAAAATGAGTTTCTTTTTATTCTCCACACTTGACCTAGTTGTCATAAATGCTCATCCTCAAAAGATGCCTAAATTTTCTCTAATAGATACAGTCGATCAAAATTGCTCCGCAATTTACCACACTGACTCATTTTCTTCCAGATTTTCTTCCATAAGATGCTTTATATTATATTCCACCACATATCTTTGTGTTGGACTCTAGCACTAACTAACTGGCTGGGGATTTTGATTTTCAACACTGCTCCCCCTAAGCCAGAGTTCCCAATTTACTTCCTGGAGGAAGTATCTGCACCAGATGTTGGTGCAAATCTAACCTCTTCTTTAATTACTTCTTTCTTGATCCATATCTTGTCCATTTCCTTCTTGTTTTCTACCAGATCAACCTTTTCGTTTCCTTTATCATTCCTTTACTCTATTTTCCTATTTTCAATATGGTAGTTCCCTTTTATATTTTTGCTTCTATAGAATCTTGCAACATGTCCAAATTTGTTGCAATTGAAGCACACAATGTTCCCTTGTCCTTGATTCCTTCCTCTCAATGAATTCATCCTTGATCTACATTGATTAGCCATATGTCCAAATCTATTGCATGCAAAACACTTTCCATTGAATGATTGACTATTCCTTGTATTGTAAGACCCATTTCTTACCCGATTTCTGCATTCATTTGATTTGTGACAAATTTTCTTGCAATTGAAACATTTACCAGAGAATGATGGAACATTCTGATTGCCACTACTCCTACATTGAGTAGCTTTATGACCAAACTTATTGCAATTAAAACAATGGCCATTGAAAGATGGATACTTTTGAGCATTTAGTTGTTTGACCAGAGGTCTTCTAGGTCTTCTTCTATGATTTATAAACTAGTTTCCTATATTTTACTTTAACTTAGTGTTTGTTTGACCAGATTTTGAACTTTCTCTTTTCTCAAATCTCAAACCTTGCTTGTCATCAGCACTCTTTTGACTAGCAATCAGCTCATCAAGCTTTACAGAACATAACTTGAACTTTTCTTCATAGCTCTTGGCTTTTTCCAAGTCTACTTTTAGATTCACAATTTCTTTTTCAAGTTTGGTACAATCTTCTGATTTGCTTTTCATCAAATTAAATTCAGATCTTCTATTTTTGTTCTTTCTATAACTTTTGCTTCCAAATCATTCAGAGTTTCATTTGCTGATATCAATTGATCACTAACTTCTTTGTATTTGTCTTTGAATTTCTTAACTTGTTCCTTTAATCTTGAAATACATTCATCAACTTCTTGTAAGTTATCCTTTAGGTCCCTGACTTTTGCTTCAGATTGTTCCAGATCAATAAGAGTTGCTTCTAGTTCCTTCTTGCTTTCATAATTTCTAAATCTTCTTGTTACCATGATTACACTACCCCAGATCTTCCTTAAGCTGTTAAGCTTCTTCCAAGGAACCTTTCTCTGATACCAATTGTTGAATCCTGAGATGGGGGTGAATCAGTATTCTTAAATTTAAACAATTAAACCAAATACGAACTTTAATAATCAGAAAGCAAAGTAACCACAGAAATACAAGCAACAAAAACATGACACATAGACACCAAAGTTTTACATGGAAAACCCAAGAAAGGGAAAAACCACGGAGAGGATTAGATCTCAATATATATTTCAATCTTTTACAAATGGTGTTCAGGCTTGGTCACTCCATGGGTCTAGAACATGTTGGCTCACTACCATGAAATACAACTAGGTTTAGCAGGCTCACTGCTACAACTCTAAACCTAGAAAGATTACAATGAGGTCTATTAAACCCTACCGATTGCTTACAACCAGGATCACTACCAAGTACAAGTGAAATTGTATAAGAAATATGAATACTATAACAGGATCTGTTAGTATGCCAAGGTGCAGTCATTTAACAACTAAATACTAAATCCTGAGTCTTCATCATCACTGATCTTCTATCTCTTCTCTCCTATTCTCATGCTCACATCAATAATCTCCATACAATTATTCTTCACACACTACACACTTACATCACACACACTAAACACTAAATTCAATCCCATAAATATATTGGCAACACTTAAGATCTTCATATTAGGTCAACATACTTAGATGAAGCGTATAGTTAATAAACTTGTAGCTTTTCAGACAAATCCATTCGCCAAAACTCCTAGAAGACTCAAAAAACACTTGAATTGCATTCACATATGTCAACCTCAACTACAGAACCACTTAGGATAAAGTTCTAATCAATAGAACTTACCATACATAGATCAAACTAGCATGTCGTCCTCAAACTCAGACTGCTACTAGTTCAGTTCAACTGTCAGACTACGTCTTTTACTATAGACCACAGGGCTTTCTCAAAATCATATCAAAGACTCCTTAGACATCACCAATCATACCTTCATAACTGCTAAGCAAAATATTCTTTAGTGGCAAAATGCGGACCATCAAAACTCAAACTCTGTTACAGTCAAACTCTGTCAAACACTGTAGCGATACTCATCAGCTTGCAACTATCTTTCCGGTGGACTTCAGATCTTACAACTCTAGATTTAGATGCTTCATACAAATGTTTTCAAAACCTCAAAACCACATAACAAAATATGCACTTGCGGAGAAATGTGGATAATTTTACTTCGCATTGTACACTGTCCCTATCTTACCTCTGTTCATCTAGACTTAGATATTTTCTTCAAATGACTTCCAAAGGAAGTCATGACTTGAAAACTGGAGTATATCATCATCAAATAGCTATGAGTCAACATACCTAAATTGCATTTTTTGGTCTTCATCTGCAGAGGCATACTGATCCCCTTTCTATCCCTTATTCTAAATATTGTTCATACTTAGTCATTCTAGCCTTCCGGTCTTGAATACTCTTGTGCCTTGTTGCCAAATCCAGTTGGTCTTCCAGAATGATGTCTTCTTGTCATACAGATGTACCTTTTTTTTCCTTGTTACCATCAATGACAACATTCCAGTCTTCTTAATAGCAGTGTCTCTTGCCAACACATCTTATACCAGAAGAACTTATCATTAACCTTCAAACCCATATCACTCCCTCCAAATTCATTTTCTATTTTCTCTATCATATTGAAGTCCCCCCAAGATCGAGGGACTTCTTGTAATTCACTTAACCAATCCCAAATCATACTTCTTTGTCTATAGTCATTAAGGGAATAGACTGAACATGCCATTTGACTTTAAGTTATCTTTTTCAATTAAAATCCACACAACCCTATTGCAAGGTGAGATGCCCTGGTTAACCACCCATTTGGCCCATATATTAGCCACTAGTATTACATCACCTCCTTTCCCCTTTTCATGATTTGTAGTAAAGTAGGTGGATTCTTTCTAGATAAACTTTAGGCTAGTTTCTAACTAGAAGTTTACTACTTTGACCTCTTGGAGCATCACAATGTCTTTTTGCTTAGTTTGATTCAGAAATCTTCATACATTATATTTCCTCTCTAGGGACTCTAGTCCCCTAATGTTCCTAGAAATATAGTTAAGCGTCATCACATTCCATTATTTGAGGACCATCTTATGAACTCTTAAAGGAGTCAAAACATTTAGGGAGAATATATTTGCCCAAATTACTCTTGTAACAGGGGATTGATTCTTCCTTCTTTCCCTCCTTTCTGTTTAATCATTTTATTCACTACATTACCTCCTTCATCTTCTTTTCTCCCCTCCCCTTGTTTGGGTATGTTTACATCCTTACCCTGGTTACCTTGTCTCTATGTGCCTTCATCTTTGGTCGGGATACCAACCTCACCGACTAGATTCAAACTATTTAAATAGTTTTGGAAAAATTGAAGAGTATCTAGGTTTAAAGGTTTAAATTCTAAGAGATCCTTTGTCACCTTATTCTTAGACTTTTCATTATTAAACCCATTATTCTCTTGAGATATCATACTCTCTAATTCAGGCTTCAGACTTCTATTATCTTTACAACTACCTAGGGTGGAGCTACCCTCCAAGTCAATGGCCCCACTAGAGGGGGAATATCTATCCTCTAGACCTGTCATTGACATAAGAGGCGAACCTCCACCCACATTAGCAATAAAATGAGAATCCATAGTTTTTGAGAGTTCAAATTATCTGTCAGAATCCCCCAATAAAGTGGCCAAGATCAGGCCATTCCGTTTTGTATCCTGGCACCCAATTGAGCAATCCTTTAAGTTATCTTCCTCTAAGGTTGTTTAGGCTAAAATTAGATTTTGTTAATCTTTGTTGTTTAGATGTTAAAATTTTCCTTTCACCCTAACATTCAAGGATCTAAGGTTGAGTGGTGAGCACTATCATACCCTAGGTCAATTACAAATGAAGGGAAACTTGGATTAGGGAATTAATTATCAATTTTTCCTTCTCTTATGTTTAATTAACCATTAAAACCCTAATTACGCAAATATGAAATTGATGAATAACGGAAGAAGCTCTTATAGACGAGAGTAAAATAAGAAATCACAAAATACCTATTTTCAGGGTTTCGAGGTGGAACAGTCAAGGACTAAGGTGTAGGCACCCAAGTCCAAGCTACCTATTTTTTTAGGGAATCTAGACCTCCTTCCGACACTGATCAGCCCTGTAACTTTTGTTTCCTGAGATCGGTCTGTAGAGGACACTGGTGGGAGCGCCCAAGTCCTAGAAGTGCTCCTGTGTCTGACTTTTCTTTAGATCCTAAATCCTTGATGTCTACCAAGCCTTCCTACAACTCAAATTTTTCTAGATGTGACACCTGTAACCTACAATCACAAGACTTGGTTTGGGGGTTGTGGTGTTTAGAGGTTTGCCTCAGTCAAACCCCAGAGGACACTTAAGTCTCTAAACACTATTGTTAGATAAAGAGGGCATGCCCTTGTGAGGCAGAGGATAAAAACCAAAGGAATCAATGATAAAAACACAATGATATGTCACCATGTAGTGAAGCTCTCATGGAGAAAGATGCTCTTCATGCCATGAGGAGATTGAAGATCAAATATGCAAATATTAACATACAAAACATACAAGTCTACTCTTGCAACACAATAGAAAGCCTTGAATCACCTTGAGAATGCCTAGAGTTCACAATGATCATCTCATTGAAAATCTAGTTTTCAAATAAATGCCTACACATGCTTATATATGCACCTACAAACATTCCCACTAAGATATTAAAAATCAAACTTTACCGTGTCGAAAAAATAACCTCCTAACGGTCATAAACTGACACCCAGAAATTGGGGCTGCCCCAAAATAGGGCAGGACAAGGGTGCGGGCGCCCAAGTCCTCCCCCCTATTTTGGGCAGGGTACAACTCAAGGGGTCCACCTAGGTCCTATTTGTCATGGAAACTAGGTCTCATTCCATCGGGATGCTAAAATATGAACTAAAATGTCCTAAATGCACTCTAAAGACTTGGGAGCTAAACCTTATGAGGGAAAAGCCCCCAAGGGGACATTTTTTGACATTACATTTAGCCCCCACTTTAAGGTATGTATAAACGTAAGGTCAACACATGCATTAAAGTAAGGTCACAAACACAACAAACACACCAATCACGGAGAAGACACACTAACTGCATAAAAGACAGTAATAGGTACGCAAAACACAAAGAAGATAGTTACAATCACGCAGAACACGGAGCAGATAGTCAATGCATAGAAGACACATTAATGCATGGAAGATAGATATGATATCTTTTCTTTTCTTTTTCTCATATATATGAAATGCGAATGCAATTACTAGAAAGTAAACAAACCTCCCAAACTACATGATGCACTCATTGCATAGGTCTTTGTATATATGTGGCAACACATACGCAAGACATGCAAAACTTCCCAAAATGCAGGATGCATATTGGGCAACAGACATGCCAAACACACACACTTGAATTCATGGAGAAAACACGGTAGACAAGTGATGGTGTGTTCACTATTTCTAGGCTCGTCACCATCTCAAGCACATTATAGACACACACTGATGATTGGGCTTCACTAAAACAATCGCCGAAGACACACTTAAGGGTTGAGTTAGTCACAGAACTGCTCCCCGACTCTACAGAGGACTTTTGAGAATGCAACCCCACCCACGTCATGGAGATGCCTTACAGTGAAAAGGAAGCATGGAATACCACCCCAGCTACGTTACGGAGACACCTTATGGTGAAAATGAGATATGAGCTCAAAAGTATACAACCCCACCCGCATCACAGAGACGCCTTATGGTGAAAAGGAGGTATATGCAATATATAGATTGATTGATTGCAAACAAACTCAGGATGTAGGAAGTACTCATCATACTAGTCTACACCTGAGGACAAGCACATTGCTATCATCTACAATAGACAGCTTACCTTATCTATGCCCCCACCTTAAGGTGGTTGATATCAGTTATCGATATCAAGCACATTAAGGTAGGAAGAAAACACACAAGGGAACACTAACTTTTGCAAAGCCCATGCCCCCCAGAGGTGACATGTACTTTACGATCACCAAATGTTCCCATAAACACATCCTTGCAAGAAACATGTTAGTGTCTAAAACATCATGATAAACAAAAACATCAATGAATATGATTATCCATACAAAGAGCCAAGGTTATACAACGAATTCAGAGTTCAAGGATAACCAAGGGCTATATCATGAAGCTCTCTGAATCGAGTACCGCCAAGGTTAGATTCAAAGGCAAACAAAGGTGCATGGAGCAGCAGTATTGTTAAGGTCTATAAATGTGACAGAAACATCATGAAATTCACTACATGGAAAGCATGAGTACTTCCACTAACCAAGCATCGGATAAGATATACAATCCCATCATCGTATTAGGAACTAAGTCTAATATTTATTGCTCTCGAAAGGGACACTAGGTTCATATCAGTATAAATGTTTGTCATCATTTGCTTGCTAGATGGAAACACTAGAGGAAGGGAAATAATAAATAAGAGAGGAGAAACAAGTGTCTTAGGGATAGTCATGTAGGAGGGTTTCCCCAGGTCACCAACCATGATGCTATGTCTGCAAGACACAACACAAAACGATGAAATCAGAGAGAGGCAATATAGAAGAATGATGATACAAAGAGAAGAAGGTCACAACAGAGTGTTAGAAACCCCTATTTAACCTTTCTCTTTACTTTGTGAGTATATTACATTTGGACGCATATACTTTGTAAGTCGTCCCATGAGTATATTGTATTATCCCACATTCATGGAAAGTAATAGTTGTTTAGATTAGACTTAGTATATAAGTACCTATTGAGGTCAATGAAGGCATCGATGAGTTTATTTTATTGAGCTTGTTCAAAGGAGGTTGCCCCTTCGAAGTGGCCTGCAATCAATAAATTCCTTCTGTGTTCTACTATTTCTATTATTTCGTGTATTTTTCATTATATTGTTGCAGGAGGTTCCTCTCATCTAGTATCATAGTGCTTTCTTGGGCTTGCTGGGTGGAATTTCCATCAAATTTTTTTCACCGTGGCCTCTAGGCGCTGTGATTATTGTAGTAGTTCTTTTTTATTTGCATCTGTATTGTTCATTTCAATTGCAAGCTCGGATCAAGGAATACTCCCTATCCACTTAACTATGGGAAGTGCCTGGGCATAGCCCTAAAACTCATTATGAGGAGTACCACGGGAACCCGAAGTAGCTGGCCCATTGAAAGGACCTGCCAATGAAAAGGGCAATGGCCCTACCTGATTGATTAGTTCCTATTCGTGAGATAAACTAAGAGCTGTCATTTGTGGCAAAGCAATTATCAGTTTTACCTGAGTTGTGGAGTCAGGGGTATTGGCCCAATATGCAAGCCGTTAGATAGCATTGGTAGCCAAGTGAATCCCTTGAAACTTTAGGAAGTTGAACATACCTGGGGCCCATATCTATTGCCAGCTAACAAATCACAGATTGAATCTATCCAGAACCGTTTGCAGATCCCATTACAGATCATTTCCAGAGAAAAAAGAAAAGTAGTTTTTTTTTGTTTTTTCACCATATCTTCCTTGCTTTAGCTCTGTTTCCTTTGAAAATTCACTAGAACCCCTGAAATTCCATTCTACATATTTCCTTCCTTGAGGACCCTATCCCAAATTCCACTTATCGAAGCTAGAAATCTAACAAATGTCTATTTTTAGGGTTTGCCATAACCTCTTTGATTCTCACCCAATCGTCTTCAAATTTTGCCACAATGTTCATTTCCTATTTCTTCTCCTTTGTCCCTCTTGGACAAATTTTACCATTATTTCACCTCACTTCTAAAATCCCCATTTTCTGCTTCCTTATCCCTCAAAAAGTGTCCAAAACCTAGTCACACCCCAATTACCCATCAGAGTTTTTCCTAAATCCAAATTTTCCTTTACTAAAAAAGTTTTTGTTTTTGTTTTTCTACCCATTCCAAAAAAAAAAATCCTAGTTATGGTTGTCACCCGCGCAGGAGGAAAAAACATGAAGGAGGAACTTGCAGCCATCAAGACCAAACTCTAAGATCTAGATGAAAACGTTCTCGGGCTCAATCTTCAGCATTTAGCCATGAACAATAGATGGCATCCAGAGTCTTCTACAGATATAGGGTTTTCTTCTTCCCACAATTTTCATGGACAGAAGCTTGATTTTCCTCGCTTCAATGGTGATGATCCGACTGGATGGATATACTGGGCAGAACAATATTTCAATTTGCATAATACTTTTGATGTCAACAAAGTCCCACTTGCCTCCTTTCATTTGGAACATGAAGCCCTTCAATGGTTCCATTGGTACATCAAAGCTCATGAAGAGCCAAAATGGACAGATTTTTGCAAGCTCATTTTGCAACGATTTGGCCCTAGTGCTTTTGATGACTTCACAGGAGCACTCACAAAACTGTGCCAAATAGGCACTGCAAGAGAATATCAGATAGAATTTAAAAAACTGGCCAATCACACAGAGGGATTATCTGATGAATTCTTTAGGAGTTGTTTTGTCAGTGGTTTGTAGGATGCAATTCGCTCTGAGGTTAAAATGTTTTGTCCAAGCACAGTGATGGAAGCCTTAGGGTTGGCTAAGTTGGCAGAGGACAAGTTCATAGTTCAACAACGCTCCAAATCTAATTTTGTTCCATTCAGAAATATGGATCCCCAAAGCCCTCAAATAATGCCAGCTCCTAGAATAACTCCTATCAAGCATTTGACTGAAGCAGAGATGGAGGCATGTAGAGAAAAAGGGCTTTGTTATAATTGTGATGATAAATTCACTCAGGGACATAGATGTGTTGAGCAAAATCTCTATCTCTTGGATGTGGATTCTCCTCATCAAACTAAAGTTTATACAGATGCTTAGGATATAGTAGTTGATCAGGTTGAAACTTAGTAGTCGCTTGTTGACCCTACTTCTCAGGAAGACCACCTAGAGATCTCTCTCCATGCCGTAGAAGGAGTCACCACCCCACAAACCATGTGGGTCAAGTGTTACTTCAAGAAGCTCCCTCTTACAATACTTATTGATTCTGGTAGTACTCATAACTTCATTGACCCTCAAATAGCCAAACAGGCTGATTGTTTTGTTCATCCTTGCTTGAACTTTGAAGTCATGATTGCCAATGGGGGCACATTACCTTGCAAAGGGAAGTGTCGCAATGTGTGTATCTCTATTAGAGATTATAACCTGCACTCTAACATGTTTGCCTTACCCTTAGGTGGATGTGATGTGGTTTTGGGCACCCAATGGTTACGCACACTTGGACACATCTTATGGGATTTTGCTAAACTTTGGATACAGTTTTCAAACAATGGACACAAACACACATTGAAGGGCTTACAACCGAGGTCTCTTACCATCATAAGTTCACATCACCTGGAAAAGATTCTTAAGAAGAATTCACATGGTGTCATCTCTTAGCTTCACTCCATTCAAATCCAACAATCCATGGTCTCCACTACTCCTTCGGCTCTACAACGAATTATGGCTATTTTGCATGCAGTATAGAAGTGGCAGCCATACCTACTGGGGAATCATTTTTGCATCAGGACTGCTCACCAGAGATTGAAATATTTCCTAGAACAATGGGTCTCCTCCCCAGCACAATAGAAATGGATCATTATGCTCATGGGTTATGACTATGAGATCACTTACAAGAAGGGTAAGGACAATCTTGTGGTGGATTCTCTTTCTTGCACATGTGATGACCAAGATTCTCTTTTAGCTATTTCTATGTATGTTCCAAATTGGTTGGAATTTGTCCCACATGCTATCTTCTATGAACTCTATGTTTCTACATTGGTAGGGCACTCTGGGTTCCTCAAAACTTATGAGCAGGCATGGCGTCACTTCTTTTGGAAATGAATGAACAGGGCAATTCAATAGATTGTGGCTATATGTGATACCTCAGAACAATAGCATCAGTGGGAAAAGTGGCTCCCTCTCATTGAATGGTGGTACAATACCTCCTACCACACTGCATCTAACATGACTGCATATGAAGCAGTCTATGGTTAGGCACTGCCAGTGCTCCTTCCATACTCTCCCAGTAATTCATGAGTTTAGGTAGTCGACACGGTTCTCCGCACCCAGGATCAAATTGGGGATCATAACCTGGCTCCTTCTCCCTATGTTCATCCAATATTTCATGTCTCTTGTCTAACAAAATTTCTTGGTGCCACCGACAGGGCACAAACTGTTTTACCACAACTGGATAATGAAGGATCCATCCTTTTAGCACTAGAGGTAATCCTTGATAGGGGTACTCATCTTCTTCGCTCCCGATCCATCACAGAGGTCTTAATTCAGTGGCATGGAATGCACCCAACGATTGCTATAGGGGAACCACTCCTTTAGATTCAGTAACAATATCCACATCTTACACTTTGAGGACAAAGCTTTTCTAAGAGAAAGGGGATGTTAGGAACCCATGTTTAACCCTTCTCTTTACTTTGTTAGTATATTACATTTGGATGCATATGCTTTGTAAGTGTCCCGTGAGTATATTGCATTATCCCACATTCATGGGAAGTAATAGTTGTTTAGATTAGACTTAGTATATAAGTACATGTTGAGGCCAATGAAGGCATCGACGAGTTTATTGTATTGAGCTTGCTCAAAGGAGGTTGACCCCTCGAAGTGGCCTACGATCAATAAATTTCTTTTGTGTTCTGCTATTTCTGTTATTTCGTGCATTTTTCATTATATTGTTGTAGGAGGTTCCTCTTACAGAGGCGGTCTCCTGGTATTCAGAACCTTACGGGAGAATTTGAGGTCATCCCAAGAGGCCTAAAAAACACGTAACACATCACAGGGGAAGCACATTATGATAGAAATAAAATTTTATAGTTACATACCTGTAGGGCCCCTGCCGGGCTAGAAATTGTCAAAAATCATTCTTTTTCCAATTGCAAACATAAGGTACTATTACCAAGTTTTTGTAATTATTCTTTTGTTCATTCTTAAATGCTTCTTGGTTTAACTCAATGTTAGGTGTTACACATACTCACTATCCTCTTAGGTGGTGGGAGAAGCAAATTATTTTGAGTGATCTCAACATCTATCGTTGAAGGAGTTAATGTGAGAGACTTTTCCTCATCCACTAGTGGTACATCCTTAGTGATGTCAAAATGACTTGAATAATCAAACAAAGGAGGGACATTAAAGGTCTTATCTTCCTTAGTGAAATCAAAGGTATGTGGACAATCAACTAAAGGAAGAAGGTTGGTGGGATGATCCATAGAGGTAGGAAATTGATTATTGTTAAATGAATGCTCATATTCTACCCATGGAATGCTCTTTGTTAGAGGGAGCTCTTCATTCACTAATACTTCATCTTGGCCAGGGAGAGCAGTGGAATTACTAAAGCTATCCCTAGTTTTCTCATCTAAGGTTCTAGAATGCTCTGTGGAATCATTATCAGCGTTTTCATGAGTATTCCTAGAGATGAATTTAGTTAAATCTTCTAAGATCAAAGGATATGCTCCCATGAATAGTGTGAAGCTAGTAAAATCATGTGTATAACAAATTAATTGCAACTCATATGTAGAACATATAGAAGTGTCAATGCCACTGATATAAGCTGTGTTCTAGAATATGAGGATTCTCATTAGTGAAATTAGAGAAATTTTCAAAATCTACAATATACTCATGCAAAGATTTCAGAGATGAATAACATGAAGATGCCATAATGAAATGCAGAATCAGATTTTAACAATTTTCCAAGAGTATGCAAAAGACAAGTGCAAACTATATCCAAAAATGATCTTAAAATGCTTGATTTTTTGTAATATTTAATGCAAATATATGAAAGCAAATGGTGTTTTAAGGATTGTGATCAAGGGAAGCGAGTTATATGTCTGATATCAGTCCAAAACAGAAAAAGTATTCTTCTCAACACACTCTTGATGCGACTTCGAGTTAATGCCAAGTCAAACTATAGCAAAAATATGTCGAAATAGGCACTTTTTTTTTACCAAAACTTAATGTAACAACACATGAAAAAGGGTGTTGTGAGTAAAATTATGATGGACAACAAATATTATTGGAAATAACATCCACTTGATGCAAAAATACACAACACAACGTGATTGTAGTGCCACTTAAGGTAACACCCTAGTGAAAATATAGCAAAATATGCAATTTTTCACAGTTTTTCAACTGCAATACCTAGCACAAGGGGTGTTGTAAATAATTTTAGGAGGTACAACAAATAATATCAATGATATCAGTCACCTCAATCCATAAAATTGATCACAACATGCTTGGAGTGCAAACTAGGTCAAACCCTAGGGCCAAAATAGCTAAAATGTATAGTTTTTTACAAAATTTTCACTACAAGAGCCCGATAAAAAGGGTGTTGTGAAGATTTTTATGAGGGGAAGAAAATGATTACCCTGGTAATAGAAAATTTATGTAAAACTATCCTTCACAACACAACTATAGTGCAAGTTTAGAGAGTCGATAAGGCCAATTTTAGTGAAAATTGTTGTTTTTGAAGCCCTAGGTTTCAAATCTTGGGACAAAAGACTATGCGAATGTTTTGAAGTCTGATTTATGATGAAAATGACTTAATAAATCAGATCTGAAAATGATTCTCAAGCCTTAACATGCAAAATGCTCATGCAAATTTTATGAAAAGGCATCAAAATTGCTAGTTTTTGTTAAAATTTTCTATGCAAAAATGCAAATATTTTAAATCTAGATGCGAATTCACACTAAAATGAAAGACTACAACCAAATGAAAATTTTAATGAGCCTCTAAAATCAGTAGAAAAATCTGATAAAAGATTTTGCCTACAAACCCTAGATTTTGGAATTACTAGGTTATATAAAATTGTCAAAATTTCCACAAAACCCTAACAATTAAATGATGAAAATGCAAGGTAAATTTCTGATTTTTTGTATTTTTCTGTAGTTTATATCAGATCTGATGCAAAAATCATGAATTAGGAAAATTTAGAAAGAATTAATGCAATTTAGTAAGCCAAACAATGCATTTTTTTTGTATTTTTCTAATTTTTAAATTTTTTTGAATTTTTCTCAATGCAATAAAATAAATGGCCAAATGATTGAATGAAATCAATCCAAATCTGAAGACAAACACTCAGCAAGTTGCAATTTAAGTCAAATAACATGGGTTCACCAAAATGTTTAGGGTAAAATTGGATTTTGTTAATCTTTGTTGTTTAGATGTTAAAATCCTCCTTTCACCCTAACATTGAAGGATCTAGGGTCAAGTGGTGAGCACTATCATACCCTAGGTCACTTGCAAATGAAGGGAAACTTTGATTAGGAAATTAATTATCAATTTTTCCTTCTCTTATGTCTAATTAACCATTAAAACCCTAATTATACAAATACAACAACAAATTGATGAACAACAGAAAAAGCTCTTATAGACGGGACTAATATAACAAATCACAGAATACCTATTTTTAGGGTTTCAAGGTGGAACAGTCAGGGACTAAGGTGCGGGTGCCCAAGTCCAAGGTACCTACTTTTTTAGAGAATCTAGACCTCCTTCCAGCACTAATCAACCCTATAACTTCTGTTTCCTGAGACCTATCTACAGAGGACATTGGTGGGAGCAACCAAGTCCTGGAAGTGCTTCGGTGTCTGACTTTGCTTCAGATCCTGAATCCTTGATGTCTGCCAAGCCTTCCTACAACTCCACTTTTTTCCAGATACGACACTTGTAACCTACAATCACAAGACTTGGTTTGGTGGTTGTGGTGTTTACAGGTTTGCCTCAGTTAAACCCCGGAGGACACTTAATTCTCTGAACACTATTGTCAGATAAAGAGGGCGTACTATTGTGAGATAGAGGCTAAAAACCAAAGGAATCAATGATAAAAACACAATGATATGTCACCTTTTAATGAAGCTCTCATGGAGGAAGATGTTCTTCATGCCATGAGGAGATTGAAGCTCAAATCTTCAAATATCAATACACAAAACATACAAGCCTACTCTTGCAACACAATAGAAAACCTTGAATCACCTTGAGAATGCCTAGAGTTCACAATGATCATCGCATTGAAAATCTAGTTTTCAAATGAATGCCTACATATGCTTATATATGCAGCTACAAGCATTCACGCCAAGATATTAAAAATCAAACTTTACCGTGTCGGCAAAATAACTCCTAACAGTCATAAACTGACACCCAGAAATTGGGGCTGCCCGAAAATAGGTTAGGACTAGGATGCGAGTGCCCAAGTCCTCCCCCCTATTTTGGGTAGGGTACAACTCAAGGGGTCCACCTAGGTCCTATTTGTCATGGAAACTAGGTCTCATTCCATTTGGATGCTAAAATATGAACTAAAATGTCCTAAATGCACTCTAAAGATGCAGGAGCTAAACCTTATGAGGGGAAAGCCCCCAAGGGGAAATTTTCCAATGTTACAAAGGTGAACTTAGGAACTTTAGAATTCTTTGTTAGGCTATTACACTTCTTTAATGACTGATTTAAATTATCATCTTTATTACTAAAATTATTTCATCCTATTCTAAAGTCTCTCATAATAACTTTATTTCTTTCAATCTGGTCTGTCATCTATTTCATGATCATTTCTTGGGCACTTAGCTTACCCCCGAGGGAGAGATGACCACCCTTCTTTTGGTAGTCCATCTCAATGTTAGGTTTATTCAAGAAATTCCCCTCGAGATCTTTAGATTTGGGTTTGAGATCCACTTGGATCCCCTGAGATTTATCTTTATTCTCTAGGTTATCTTGAATAGGGGAGTTTAAAAAAATTAACTTTTTTTCTTTTGGGGTTAAAACTAGACCAGAGCAATCTTCCACCCCTACACCAGTAGCAGGGGCTGGAGTAATACAACTCAGGAATCCCAACTCTACTAGAAGTGGGGTCAAAGATTCATTGATGATTCTAGAGTTCGTCCCTCCCCCTACCATATCAGGGTTAGAATATGTCTTTTTCCTTAGGCTAGATTCTTTCACTCTAGTTTTATTAACACTATTATTTTTAAGGATTGAGCAGTTTTTCCTTCTGTGCCCTTGTTTTTTGCAAAGGAAACATGTGTTAGCACCCCCCAACACATCTATTCTGCAGTTTAAGATTGCATTGTCTGTTTCCAATTCAATTTCATCTAGTATTTCTATCCCCAGGTTTATAGCTAGCAAGATGCGGGCATCTATATGTAACAAGGTGTTTTTTGTTTCTTCAACCCTAATTGCTCTCCCATAATGTGAGAGGAGCTAAGGGAGAACTACCATAAAATTAACGGTACATTCCTAATATTAAACCATCGTAGATACGACAGGGCCAACACTTCTTCATTAATAGTATTCAGTGACTAGGGAATAGCCCTAAACATCACATTGTCAATCGACCAAAATCTTTGTTGGTAGCAATTCTTTGCATTTCACTATTTAAAAAAATAGTAGAAATAACCCTCTTTGAATTAGCCTACAGAAAGAATGTTGAATCCCTAGTTTTCTATTCCATAGGTTTTGAAGCCAATCATCTAGAAATTACCTCGAGGGAATCTTATTGCAATCTAATGCAACAAAGAACACAACTATATTTTGAAGTCTGCTTTCTTATTTATCTAGCACCTTTGCCATATCCTCATTTTGGATAAAAAAATATTTCCTAGGGTTTGAGGAAGAGATCTTACCTACTCCAATGTCTGCATCTTGGTTTTGTTCCTTTTCACCTCTGACCATGATAATGCCCGCCGTCTTTGGGATTTTACTTCTCTCATTGTTTGTGACAATATCCTTGAATGACTTAACAACATTGTTATCCTTTTTCATAGAACCAACCTTTAAATCATATTCTTAACCATTCAAGGGTTTTCCAGGAGCCATCCCACTCACTTCAATCAATGGCGTAGGTTTACTTCATGCTAGAGGAAGCGAGAGGGTCTGTAAAATTATTACCCATACGGGTCGAGGCCAGGTTAGGGTTTTGTCAATAAACACCACTTAGTTTAATAATAACTAGAAAGTACAACACACACTTGATAATGCAACAAAAAACCAAAAAATATTTAAATATATATCTATCCAAGCTATAGAATAGATCTTACTATTGGATAGATTACTTCCTTGTTGGCTTAAAGCTAGATCGATGACATTCTTCCGTACTCAGAAGCCCTCCTCATGCCTCCCACTCTCCTTAATTAATTAATTAATTATTTTTATTTATTTAATAAATTAATAGATTGTTTTTAGTTAAATAATTATTAACTTAATAAATAAAAAATTAATAGATTAATTGATTATTTGATTAATTAATTAATTAATCATTAATTATTTATTAATGTAATAAATTAATTTAATTTAATAAAATTTAATTAATAAATAAAAATTAATTAATTTCACAAAAACTAATTTTTATTTTTTATAAAATGCACCTGGTAAACTTTTTAACATGACCGGCGACGCTGGTGCGACATGCCCTCTGGCCCCACATGAATGCTTTTGCCCGAAGCAATGAACCGGTGAGGCCACAACATGAGGGACCTTATCCCCTAGCAAGAACACTTCAAACCCACGAGCTCATTGGCCCAACGAAGGCGTAAAGCCTGCAAGTTTGTTGGCCCAGCGAGGGTTTGAACTCTGGTCGCTGCCACTACAACTGAGCGACTTAACCACCAAACCACAACCTTATCGGCTCACAAAAACTAATTGATTTACTAAAAATAAACTAATTAATTAATCAAAAGATTTACATTATAAATAATTTAAAAAAATTATAATTATTTAAAAAATACCTAAGTAATTAATTTAATAAAAATAAACTAATTAATTAATAAAAATTTACATTAAAAACTAATTAATTTTGTTAGAAACCATAGGATCCTTGGATGATTGCCTACACCAAATCAACCACCTAAGACAAGCAAAGGCATGCTTATTCTACAGAAAAGATCCAAAACACAAATATGCAAAGAAAATACATTAATGAAGAATGAATTGATTGGGATAGTGAAATAGATCACAATGTGAGATACATATATGGCATAATTGACTAATAATAGTTGAGCCAATAATAGGAAAAGCTCACTAAGAATAATGATGCTCCAAGAATAGGAAAAGCAACCACTTATATTAGACAAATCTAATCTAGGCATGCCAAGTATAGCTCAAGGCTAAACATATGCTCCTAAACATGCACTCCTAATCAAGCTTAATATACACCAACACACCCCCTTAAACATATATTTGGTGGGCTAAATGAAGACGGGTCTCGACAACTAGGCCTAATCAAGTACCCATGTACAATGCAATGTCATAAAAATGGAGAAATAGGGAAAACCATGTTGGAAAAAACTCCCCTCCAAAAAGAGAGAAAAAAGATAAACAAAGAGGACTAGGAAGCCTCCTCGAATATGATAACTATGAACACCAAGCCTAAAACCATGTGGGAAAAAACTCCCCTCCAAAAAGAGAGAAAAAAGATAAATAAAGAGGACTAGGAAGCCTCCTCGAAGATGATAACTATGCACACCAAGCCTAAAACCATGTCACTCTAACTATGATGATGTAGTTATGACGCCCCCTCCATAGGAGAGTAATAGAGACTATGTAGCTCCCCACAATCAAGTATCCCTTGTGCCAAAAGAGAATGCCCATATATGAATTTTCAAAATGATCCATTTGTGGCAAATAACATTTCTCCCCTTAAAAAGAAACAATTCCAATGGTGAATGTTGAAGTAACTCCAACTCAAAGAAGCAAGATGAGCTGGTAAGTCTCATGATGTATCCTATCTTAGAATACTGCTAAAATCTCTCCATATTGATGTTAAAACAAGTCACAAACAAATTAGGCGTCCTACGCCTAACTGAAACAAGTGACCTCCCAAAATAATGTGAAAATTGATAAAGAGTGAGATCCAAAGAACTGATGTATGGATGTGTAATGCCAATGCATGTCATGACGATACAAAGAAAATCCCATGTGATGTCCTATGAAGAATCACTAGAAGCCCTCAGTGAAGCCTCTCTGAACTCTATAGTAGTAGTAGGTGAATGTGTAGCTATCATCAAAGAGAAAGATAATATGTGAGATTGACCAAGATCATTGAGTGAATGTGAGTATCGAATCAAGCCACCTGAGATGAATAGGAGCACACTAAATTTGCAAGAAAACAAGTATTGAAAAATAATGGGCACTTCTAGAATGGAAAATAATGGGATAGATTAATTAGATTACAAGATGTAGTAAGAATAGTCAAGCCAATAATAGGAAAAGGTGACTAAAAATAGTGGTGCTCCAAGAATAGGAAAAGCAACCACTTAACTTAGAAAATGCTAATCTAGGCATGCAAGTCAAATATAGCACATAGCTAAACATAGACATCTAAATATTCACTCATATGCAAGCTTAATATACACCAACACCTCCCTTAAGCATAGCTTAGGTGGGCTAAATGAAGATGGGTCTTGCCAATTGGACTTGATAAGGTACTCATGTACAATGCAATCTCTCATGTAAAAATGGAGAAAACCACATGGGAAAAAACTCCCATCCAAAAAGAGAGAAAAAGATAAAATAAGAGGATTAGGAAGCCTCCTCGAAGATGGTAACTCTGTACCAAGCTTGAAACCATGCCCCTCTGATTGTGACGATGTAAATATGACCTCCTCATAGGAGAGTAAAAGAGACTATGTAGCCCTTCCACAATGAAGTAGCCCCTATGCCAAAAAGAGAATGCCCATGTATGGATGTTGAAAATGATCCATTTGTGGCAAATGGTATTTCTCCCTTTAGGAAGAAACAACTCCAATTGTGAATGTTGAAGTAACTCCAACTTAAAGAAGCAATGTGAGGTGATAAGTCTCATGATGTATCTTGTCTCACAATACTGCTCAAATGTCTCCATATTGATGTCGAAACAATCCATAGACAAATCAAGAGTCCCAGGCCTAACTGAGATAAGTGACTTCTCAAAATCATGTGAAAAATGATGAGGAGAAAGATCTAAAGAACTAATGTATGGATGTGGAATGTCAATGCATGCCATGTGGCTACAATGCAAATCCCATGAGATGTCCTATGAAGAATCACTGGAAGCCCTCGGTGAAGCCTTTCTAAACTCTGTAGTAGTAGTAGGTACAAGATAACTATCATCAAAGAGAAAGACAATATCCTCCAAAGTGTCATCAAGATACAAAATGTGGGACTCTATAAACAAGCAAGAGATGTCTAGTAGAAATGTGTCCTAATGAGATGAATCTAGAAGACATAAATGACTCTACTGTAGAGAATCACTAGAAGCTATTAAAGAAGCAACACGAGACTCTGAAGTAGCAATAGGTATTGTAGGATAGTCCTCAATTGTAGATGGGGTATCAATGTATGTCAACCAAATAGACTAATCACCCCATGAGGATGTGTCCACACATGAAGGGAAATAAAAGTCTCAATATCATCCACAAGAGCCTGGTTATCCAGAGAAACATCTCTTTCAGATGAAAATTGAGATCTCCATACAACAATTGGATGATGGTCCAAGAAGTGAAAGGGCACTTAGTGTGCTCTATATGATGTAAAATATCCATAGAAATTGTAAGACCTATAAGTCTGCAGACCATGCCTTTTTTGTTAAACCATTTATTCTTTTGTTTATAGTCACTTGGCTCAGGAATGAGTCCAAGGAGATAGGGTAATTGATCTTGTTGAAGATAGTGATTCTTTATCCCTTGTTTCTAGGGAAAATAGTTCTCTGAGGTTATTTTGATAACAAAAGGAAGAAAATAAATACTAGATTCCATTATGAAACCCCCTGAATTCGAAACTTTATCTCAGTTTATTGATTACAAAATGTTACATATGTAAAACCCCCAAATTGCTTAAATTATCCCCCTAGATTTCAAAATTTCCTATTTTTAGTGCATAAGTAAAAAAAGAAAAATTTAAGCAAAATTCCTTTTAAAATAAATTTTGGGAATTAAATGAAAAACAAAGGAGTGTGAAAGTTAAACTCACTGATTATGGGACTCTAATGAAGACTTTTAACTACTTCTATGTAGATTTTGACTCCTTCCTACCCTCTTTATCTGAATTGGATGCCTTGCTAGACCTTCGATGCCCTACAAAATAGGGGTGAAACTGAAGGGAAAATTGGGTGAATCCTTGCAAAAAGGGGTGTACCCAGCCAGTGGTAAGTCTGTCACATAAATAGGGGCAAAAAAAGGGTAAAAAAACCTCTCCAAACAAGGATTTTCATTATGTCTCTAAACTCCCAAAAACAAGGAATTCCCAGCCTCTGGGCGCCTTGGAACACAAAAAATACCCCTTTCTACCCCAAAATGTCTCAAAAATTGAATCTTCTTACCCAAAATGCCTTAGAGTTGTAAAACACCTTCGAGTAGGGATTTAGATATCCTTCAAAGATTTGTATGCATTGGACTCTCTGCAAATAGACTTGGATGAGATTGGGATACCTTGGATGCCCTTAAACAATATGTTATCCTTTGGATCAAGCTTCAATTTCCCTTTCCCATGCCAAACCATACCTACCTTTGGCCTCATGCCACCTTCTCTATAGATCTCTTGCCCTGCCAAGCCCCTGTCATCTTGCCACAAATTGGACACCCCTATGGTTTTCTTGCCCTCTAGTTTTCACTCCCTTTCGAGGCTAAATCAGGGGCAGATTGGGGGACCTCCCATGTCATCTTGTATGGAGGAGAGGTAAAGACTTGAATCACAAGTAGAAATGAATCAGCCTCCAAGACCTTGGCCAACACATCATGTGATGTGTGGATTGACCTCTCTGTGTATAACTTAGAAGCCTTTTTGAAATCAAATAGCTGCTCCAACAAGGAAAATGCCTTCAAATTTTGAAGGGCAGATGTACCACAACTTATACAAATAGATCAAATAATGCAAATACTTTCAAGTTCTCACAAAAAAAATCAAACAAACATTCAAACAATCCTGCTCTGATACCATGTGAGAAACTATAGGATCCTTGGATGATTTCCTACATAAAACTAGCCACCTAAGACAAGTAAAGGCTTTCTTATCCTACAGAAAAGATCCAAAACATAAATCTGCAAAGCAAATACATCAGTGAAGAATGAATTGATTGAGATAGTGAAATAGATCACAATGTGAGAAACATATAGGGCATAATTTACTAAGAATAGTCGAGCCAATAATAGGAAATGCTCACTAAGAATAGTGGTGCTCCAAGAATAGGAAAATCAACCGCTTAAATTAGACAAAGCTAATCTAAGCATGCCAAGTAGGGCTCAAGTCTAAACATAGACTCCTAAATATGCAATCCTAAGTAAGGTTAATATACATAAAAAAATTTAATAAAAATAAATTAATTAAACTATTCAAAAAAATAAATTTTATATTTATATAAAAAAATTACATTTCCGTGGTTATTTTTTCCTATTTTCCTACAAAATTACCTTTTTGTCAATATTTTCCCTCCAAAATTACCTGCTTTCATTTTCATCACTTTTTCTTGTTGAAATAAATAGATTATAAAAAACTATATAATAAAGGTTTCGACCGAAACTTTGTCACTTGATAAGATGTTAGCCTATACAAATCCGTCCAGGAAGGTTACGACTGAAACATTTCTGGGCGAAAGCATACTACTTGGAAGAATTTCGAGTGGAAACACCTATGTGGCATCCTATGTGGGAGTCCACTCCCTCCTTCCAAAAAAATTTAAATAATTTGAACTTTTTTGACAAATTTCTCCAATCAAACTATATAATAATCGTCAAAAACCCTTTGTAGTGCTCAAAGTGAAGATTTTGGAAATATTTGTTTTTCAAATTTTTATTATTTGTATTATACGTTTTTAAAAATTTATTGTAATTAGGTTATTCTAATCAAATGTAAAGTAGATTAGAAATTAAAAATAAATAAGTAAAATATATTTAAATTTTTTTAAAAATATACGATGCACTAGAGGAGAGAGTCTTCTCCAAGAGGATATTTTTTTGAAAAAATAGTACAAAAGTTGATGTCCCATGAAAACTATAACGTTCTGATTAAATTTGACTTAAAAAAATTAATAAAAAATAATTATTAATTGAATTTTTTTTTTCCATGCACTAGATATTTGAGTTTCTAATTAGGAAAATAGTTAGAGGAAAAAAGTTAATTTTTCTATATTTTTCTTGATGTCCTATCGACATCACTTTTTTCAAAAAAATTTAATAATTAAAATTCATCAATTAAATTCATTCATAAAATATCCAACTAATTGTTAAAAAATTTAAAAAATTATTAACATAAACTAGATTAGAATTTTGACATTTCATTAGTTTATGTCATTTTAAAATTCAAAACATATGTATGACTTTTTTGTCATTTAAGTTGAAAAAATATCTTTGTGTTGGTCATTTCCTTTATAAAAGTGTGACATAGTTCTGAATTTTTACGCAAAGAATATTTATCATTGGGCCTACTATTACCCTTCACTTGGATTAGAAAGGTAGGGCCAAATAATGTGATTACTTGGAATTCATGAGAATATTCTCAACTATAGTTGACAACAACCCACTATTCCCCCATGTCCCAACCTGGGTAACTCAAATTGAGGCCCCATCAGAGCAAGCCTTTATTTGATGTCAATACTTATAGTCATCCTCCACAAAACCCTTTCTCTTAGTCTCCCACATAAAATAATAAATGTATATTGTTTATTGGTGCTATTTCATATAAATGGACACTAGTAATGACTTGTTCTCTTTTACAAAACTTTAAAAACTATATAGCAAATGATTCACTTACCACACCTTGGAAAAAATAATATTTTCTCCCCTTTACTATGTTTCTTAAATTCATTGGCTCCTTTCTCTCACCAATCAATTTATGAGGGGCATATTATTGTTGGAAACATAGTCAAGGGACACTCCTGATAGAATGTTTTCATTGATGGCAACAAGGTTTGGTAAAGGTCTAGAAGACTAACTTAGTCAAAATGGCTAAGTATGGGCAAGCTATAGAGTATCAGCGATTGGGTCAGTATGCCTCCACAGTTGAAGATCATTACATGTAGTTCAGGTATGTTGTTCATTAATATTTGGTGATCACATTTTCTAGTGTTCAAGTTCTAACTTTCTCCATAAGTCATATGGTGAATTTTCTAAGTCTTGATGCATAGAGTTAAGCTTGAAATAATGTAAAGCATCTAAGTATTTTGGTCCGCATTCCACCACTGTTGAGTATTTTGATTTGTAGTCCTAAGGCAATGTAGACACATGTCATAAGCATCTAAATTCTTATTTGTAGCACTTGAAGTCCACTAGATCATATTTGACAAGTTCTTCAGTATCAACTTTTAGTCTGACAATATTTCTTTGTGATAGAATAGTAGTTCTGAGATCCACATTTCTCTATGAAAGAATATTATGTTCCACAGTTCTCAAGGTATGTTAAGAAGCCCATAATGAATGTTGTCTATGATTTTTAGGGTCTCATATGGTCTGCATTGGAAGTTATGATAAGGGATAAGCTGACAAGCAAGTTAGATCTATATACAGTGAGGATATATTGTTTGAAGAATTAATCCAAGTGGTTGAATGATTGATGCCAACCTATATGAAGACTATTGTATGTTTGTTTGGGTTCACATTCTTGTTTGTGCACAAGATCAAGCTGACAAGGTATAACACTTGTATACACATTTCATGTCTAGTTTACCGACCTGATTGTGAGATGAATCTTGTTGTATATATATATATATATATATATATATATATATATATATATATATATATATATATATATATATATATATATATATATATATATATATATATATATATATATACTTGATGGATTTTGGTGTTGGGTGTGTGGAAGTGTGTGAATAGAATATGAATTCCATGATTGTACAACATAAGGTAGTTCTATAATTAGCAAAAAGACAGTAAAGGTAGAAGGATAGAAGTATATGTGAAGCAGAGAAGAAAAGCAATACAAACAGTATGAAGTCATTTGAAGATCTATATACTAAGAAAATTGGTACTGCACTACCACATTTTGTAGATACACCTATAGTAGTCCTTTTCCCAGCAGTGAGCCACTTCTTTCTATATTCTCTTCTCTTCCATTTGGCAGTGATCCTATTGTAGTGAGCACTTCTTTGGAAAGTGAGTCCTTTGGTAGTGAGCCCTAAGGTAGTGAGCCTTCATGTAATTCAGTATTGCTATCATAATATATTGTGAGCTAAAACTCACCGTGGTTTTTTTCTTTTTGGGTTTTCCACGTAAAATCTTGGTGTCTATGTGTTATGAATTTGTGGCTACTCTTCTTGTGTTTACTTTGCTTTCATGTTATTAAATTTGGTAAATGGATTAATGAATGTGTGACTGAAATTTTTTTCAGAATATTGAATCACCCCTCGTCTTAGTATTCTTTGTATTCAACAATTGGTATCAGAGCGAGGTTCCTTGGAAGAAGTCTAACAGCTTGAGGAAGATATGGAAAAGAATACTCATGGCAGTCAGTAGGTACCTTGCTCCAGGTAGTGGCACAATTGATCAAGAATTGAAAATAGCTCTTGAAGATTTTGATAGGTATGAAGCATAGATCAAAGATTTGAATGAAAATGTGAAATAAGTTGATGAATGCATTCTGATCCTAAGGGATCAAGTCAAAAGTTCAAAGAAAAGAGTAAGGAAATAAGTGAACAATTGAATGAAGCAAATGAAACTCTAAACAACTTAACATTAGAAATTGAAAAGTATCTGAATCAAGTTATAAAAGATAAGTTTGAGGAATGTGAAAAATTGGCTAAAGATATTTTACTTCTGAAATATGATCTAGAAGCAGCAAATAGCTAAAAGAAAAATTCAAAATAAGCTCTGCAAAGCTTGAGTAGTTGATTGAAAGTCAGAAAAGTTTAGATGACAAGAAGGGCTTGGGATTTGAAAAAGGAGAAAGTTCTAAATCAAGTCAAGAAAACATTGAGATGAATAAAAACAAAGACAACCAATTTCAGAATCAAAGAAGAAAACCTAGAAGACCTCCGGTCAGGCAGCCAAATGCTCAAAGGTACCCATCTTTCAATGGCCATTGTTTTAATTGCAACAAGTTTGGCCATAAGGCTACTCAGTGTAGGAGTAAAATAAATCAAAATATTCCATTATTCTCTATTCAATGTTTCAATTGCAAGAAAATTGGTCATAGATCACATGAATACAAAAGTCTGGTAAGGAATAGTTTTAACAATGGAAGGAATACTCAATTCTTCAATGGAAAATGTTTTGCATGCAATAGACTTGGGCATAGGGCTAACTAATGCAAACCAAGAATGAATCCAATCAACAAAAGGAATCAGGGATAAATGAATGTGGTATGCTACAATTGCAATAAGTTCAGACATGTTGCAAGATTCTGGAGATACAAGAATGAGAAAAGAGACTATTTTGTAGAGAAGAGGAAAACAAAGTAGAGAGAAGATAAAGGTAACAACAAGATTGATCTAGTAGAAATTAAGAAGGATGTTAATGAGGTCAGGGATGGATAGGCACCAGCCTCTAGTTCAGATACTTCCTCTGGGAAGTAAATTTGGAGCTCTGGCTCAGGGTGAGCTTTATTGAAAATCCAAACCCCCTAGCCAGACAATCTATGATGGGATCCTGCATGAAGATATGATGTGAAGCTTCATATGATAGATCTTTTGAAAGTAATTCTAGAAGAAAAGAATCAAATGCAAAACATTGTGGAGTAATCTAGATTGGCTGTGCTCAACAGAAAAGGGTTTGACATCTTTTTGAGAGACTAAATTTATGGTGAGTAGGTTAAGGCAATCAAAAGTTAAAAGGCTCAGATTCAAAATGATAATCACTTTACACTCAAACTATCAAGTGTCTAAGGAGAACTAGAACAAAATTCCAAGCAACTACAGCGATTCAAAGCAAGCCAAATTGATCTCAAGCAAAGAAAACCCTAGCTCGACAGAAAAAGGTATTTCCTATTAAAACCCTATTGTGAATTTGTTTAAGTCTTTACAGAAATGGAAACACCACAAGTGATTGATATAACTGAGAGATCCTAGCCAAAATTCAAGCATCCATTCAAATCAATAGAGGTCGATCCAAATGGTGCATTTTTAGAAATTTCGTTGGGTGTTATGCATGTAGAAGATGTTAGGGATTATATTCATGTTGCCCTAGAAGAACATGGAGATAGTCAACTCATAGTTGTATATCTAAAACATCTAAGTGACAATAAACTTGACCTAAAAAAAGAATTCAAAGTATTGGAAGAGAAGAAACTCATTCACTATATAGATTTCCTAGTTTTCACAGAAGATGAATGGGTCTGATATGTCTTAAACTGAATTCATGATGAGCTTATGTGGCTTAATTCTACATTCAAGATCACCAAAGAGACCATAAGGCAGGTCACAGGATTAAACCCTACCGGTACAGTGCCTATATTAAAGGCTATGAAAAATGATACAGTTATGAAAGCCACCAAAGAAAAATTTGACAAAAGGGCATTGACAATCAGTGACATTGAAGATCATGTAGTTAGATTTGCATCCATGGTGATTAGCTATAAGGTCTACTTCACAAACCGAGAGAACTCTGTCACTGGTACTACCATATACACTGCATATCAAATGGTTAAGGAAAATGTAGAGTATGACCTGTGTGAACTGCTCCGACAACAATTAATGGAGAACTTGAAGAAAATAAAAGAGAACAAATACCCTTTCAAATTTGGTACGTTGATTTTGTGCCTATTTTTCTACTTTATGCAAGAGTTAGCAGTCATGAAAAATCAATTTTGGACTCGACACAAACCTATTATAGTACATATTAGAAACTAGTTGAGCATCATGTTGGGTCTCAAAAATGCATGTTGTAGATTCTAAGAGGATGCCAAGCTCTATGATCAAATATACAACATTTTCGAACCAACTAACGGAGTTAACCCTAATAGATGATTACTCCCTACACTTCAGGCTCCATTAAACCTAGATAGGTGAACCTTTAATTAATAAAATAGATTAAATGAATTTACAACTTCGATTAATGCTAATTTATGTAATCACAGTGGCATAAAATGTGAAATGAATGAGAAATTACTAACTACTTCTATAAAGAAAATAATTTGGTATAAACTGTAATGTTAAAGGAAATTAAAGATTTGCTAATGAATAAGTGAAATAAATTTTCAGACTAGTGCCTTATTGGGTAACAGAGTCAAAAGAGATTCAGGAACAAATAACTTATGCTAGGTAATAATTGAATTGTTTGGCACAGAAAAATGGTTTACAACTTGTGTAACCGTGCAAGGAAATAATTATTAATCCATACTTAATTATCCAAAGGACAGAATCAGATTAATTGCAAAATATTCAAAAGGATTTAATCCTTCCTTGAAGGAACCAACTAAAATTATGCAGAAATAACATATTCCATCAACTTTGGAGACAGAGTAATAATTCTGGTTAAATGATTCTACTTATAAATCCAAACAACATTTCAAGATTACTGTAATTAATGAAAAGGATTTAATTCTTTTAAAAGAAACCAATTAATCTAATTACACAGATACAACAAATGTGTTCTGACAAAATGAATATACGCTTGATATATCAAATTGAATAACCAAAAAATATTGAAATGGAGACAATCAAATAACTGAAATAAATCAACAAACAACTGATATCATCATGAAGTCATTGAATCTGAAATCTTCCATTAACTGCTTCAAGATATTGCATGCAGCATAGTCGTCCTAGAGATGAAGATGGATATTCTATTCGCCTGTGTATAATGCTCTTATTGAAACCTAAAATGTGTTTTTCTCTAACCTAAAGTTGTCTCTAAAATTTATCCTCTGTTGAATCCTCTTTTTTCGGGTCATGGTCATCTCTTATAAAGAGAGGCAAACAAGCTCTAGACCCATTACAAAATTTGTGATGGATGATAACTGATTGGACCTAACTATGAAATGAAACGACCTTATTTATTAAACATAAATTAAATAATTTGATTGGAAACATTAACGATCATTTAAGGCTGGAATAAAATATTTGATCTTCAGATATGATGAAGTCATTTAACCGCCAGTTGAGAACTGCTTCATTGCACTCAATGTAACCATAATCCTACAAGGAAAACAAATCATCATAAGATAAATAATATATAAACATATATGCTTTGCATTGATGTGAACCTTAGGACCTGTGTTGTGAGGTATCATTTTCTTATTTCTGTTGTATATTTTCTCACTAACGTGTATTTAGGGTTTTTATCACCATGACAATGTATTTCATTTTATCATCAATTGTCACTTTGTCATACCCAAATGTTTAATAATAATTTTATTCGATATTCCCTTTTAGGGCTCCAATAGTTTCAAAAAATCCTTTGGCATGACTTTTCATTCAATTTGTTCTAGGCAAAATAAAATATTTAACAAGTTGCCTTTAGGAAATTAAATATTTAAATTAATCTTCATCATCTTTGATAACAAAATATTTAATGTCATGCTTTAGCATAATAAAGTATTTCCAATACTTTAATCCTTATCTCATTCCCCGATCATATTTCTTATGTTTTTACTATTATTTGACAAAATAATTATTACCCCCATTTTACAAATTCAGTGAAAATACCTTACTCCAAATATTCTTCAGGCTTGATTTGCCAATATTTATTTGATGTCTTTACATGTATTTTCACTCTTTGTTTGATAATAATTCCATTTGGGTGAAAATAATTGTCAATTCCCCAACTTCTTAAGTGAAAATATAAAAACTTTATGTGCATAAAATAATCACCCTCAGGAAAATATTTTTTCTTTTGAAATAATAATCCTCTAATGAAGATGTGAAATTCACCTTTATACATTACCAGTTTTTTTTGCACCTTTTCGAAATATTTATTCTTCCTTTAATAACTTTTTCACCTCGTGGGGCCCCAGCATACTCATCGGCAAGAGATATAGGATCAATGTGACTTAAATAATCTTTCCTGATATTTAATATCTCCCTAAATATATTTTTCCATTGTAAACTTTTCTTTTAGTCCTATCAGAGGGACTTGGAGCATCGGGGAAACTTTTAAAATATCCACCAATGCTTTATTTCTTTCTGATAATGTCATTTTAGGGTTTGCTTCTGCTTTTCCCTTTTTGCAATCTGTTGCCTTTGTTGCGAAGGTGGGGTTATTTCAGCTCCAAGTATAATATCTCTAATTTCTAATTGAGTTAATGCTGATGTATTAACATTATTCTACTTTGCACATCAGACAGTATCAGGTCTCTCAAAGCTACCCCCCACCTTTATCCATTGATCATGAGAGGTTTGGCCAAATGTGGTGTAGCTCCTCTTTGGATGTGGATTGCTGTCCAAATTATTGGAATGCTGACCCACTTTAATACCAATTCTATCATGCCTAGTGCCACAGATTGCCGCAATTTGAATACATAGGCCACCAATTTTATTGTTGTTGATTTTATCAGATGAAGGTAGAATGAGTCAAATGCTTGCATTGCTTGAACTTCGATGCCAATGCTAATTCTTTGGATATCTTTAACATAAATGTTAAATATTTGATTGAATATCGGTGTGTATTTTCTTCATCGCAATAGGATGCAGGTTCAAATAAATATTAACATATCACTAATTTCAAAGTAGCAATACATAGTTAACTAATGCTGGTGACAATAGTATTTAGCAGAGGCAAGTGCTAATAAGATGGATAAGGCAATTCCCCAAGTGCGCCTCATGATACCACATCTGGATCTTACTGAGGTATTTTCAAACAACTTATACGCTCTCTACACACTTCCATATTTCGCATACATATCTATTAATATGTTGAACTACAATATTTGATTAAAAAATTGCCTTCTATTATGCTTTGATGTGTGTTTATACCCCGATCCATAGTCCCCAAAAGTGTTTTATATTTCTCCCTGATACACTTTCAAACAAATCCTTCATTCTTCTTAGGTGATCAGAGAGACATGATGGTGATAGGTTTTCATTGATGTCAAAAGTGTGTTTAGTTGTTGATGTAAATTTGCCATAGTTGTTGCAAGACTTCAGGAGGAGATAATTGTTCATTGCTTGGTCAGTTCACAAAGATGTGGAGTTGGTTTGGTGTAATGCAAGAGTGTCTTCTTGTTTAGATCAGTATCAAGTTGTTGTTTTGATCTCAATTGGTATTGATTTGAAAGAGCTTAGTTGATTAAGGTAATGTTCATTTTGTGTGTCATGCTTCATAGGTCCACAGGCTTATGCCTCATACTTCATGAGTTGTTTTGAGAAGAACATCATCAGGATCTTAGATTGTCATGGTGACATGATGGTGTTATTCTTTCAGAGGAGTTCACATGATGGTATGGTGATGTTCACTTGGTTGCAGATGAGAAAGGAGTTGTTTTCTTTTTTAGTTGGTCATGGTTTAAGTATGTTAATGCACAAGGAAAATATGGTCTTTCCAGAAGTGCTCATCTATGTTGTTAGGAGTACCTCAAGGCAAGGTTGTTATTGATATATTGTTGTTAATATCCTTCAAGATTGTATCAGGTTGATTGCTTTATTTTGATGGCAGTCTTGGTGGTTCAGAATGTTCAATGATGTATTCAGATGATGGTTCTCGTTCATATCATGATCATGATTCAAAGGAATAGGCTTATCAAAGATTTCACATGAAGATGTTTGGTTGATGGTGTTTCAGTTGATGACCTTTCATATCATGCTAAGGATGCTTCAAGATGTCTGTATGTTCAAAAGATCATGATCATATGTGATTGGGTGATCAAGAAGTGCTTTTGATAAATCACATATATTAATGTGGTTAAAGGTTTTTGAATAAGGTTTAAAATCATTTATTTTCTAACATAGCTATCTCACTATTGCATTTTTGTTGTATTGAGAAGTTGACCTAATATCACAGGTCTGTCACTTAATGTGACCTGTCAAAGGGAGGTATGCACTTTAAGAAGACCAGCCCCAATTGCTAGTCATCACCGGTGGTGAGGGTAAAAGAACATTGCATATTCTATTACCTTATAAGATAGTCAATGTACCTTTTGAAGCTCGATTTTCTTGAAGAGGATTATATGGGCATGTTTCATAGACCATGCTTTTAAGGAAACAAAATAAAGTTTTTTAAGCTCGATGAAATGAAGATCTCCATTTATTTAAGGCATCGAATTGCCTTTTTAGGGGAGCATAGTATATATTTATTAAAGTTTTGTATTGAGGATGCCGATCCCTAAGCCTTTTATGGCTTTAGTTTTTTTTAGAAACTTTACTTAGACACTAAGTGGTCGGCCCATACCACGTTTATGATTTTTAAAAATAGTGAGTTTTATTTTAAAAACTATCAAGTGTTTTTTTCTGGTGATAAGTTTTTTAAAATTAGAAATTGTTTTTTCTAATTTAATAACTCCAAGAGATGAAATTAGGATTTTTTAGGATATTTTTGTAAGGCAAATATTTATGGAGAATTGGAGATTGATTTTGAGAGGATTGCTTTGACAGAGAAAAAAAAAATATAATGCAAAGTGATTATATTTTTGAGAAGATATATTATGAAATTTGTTTGGAGAACAAAATGGTTTTTGAAGAAATGTTTTATGAGATCTTGAAAAAGAAATATCAGATGATTTTATTGCAGAGAAGTTTGATTGAGAAATTAGTGGAGTTATTTTTGCAAGTTGAATTTGCACGGGAAAAATAATTTTTTTTGAAAAGAGATATGAAAAGATTCTTTTTGAAGAAATTATTTATACAAATTGAAGATTCATTTTTACAGATGAAGATAAAATTGCACATAGAAGAATATCAAAGTTTGATCATGTTGGCAAGAGACACTGTGAGGATTCATGAGTGTTATCATTGATGGAAATAAAGTCCATCCCACACATCCACAGGACATGGTGTGTCTCTACCAGAAGTCAGATTGAAGAGTGTTGTGGTCCGGTAATCAAGAATAGAGCATGTGGCAAGGTCCGACAGTCAGGTCTGGATCTCTCAGAGAAAGTATCTTAGTAAAGTGCGGACTTGGGTAAGTCAAGAGGTGTACCTTGACTAATACATTCCAAGGATTGAGCCTCTGGTGATGGAAGAGTGAAGAGATATGAGCACCTAAGTGTTGGGTTCTTGTTTGGTAGAGTTGATAGAGGAAGAGCTGACCGGCAGAGCATCAGACCTTAATCCGGATCAGTCATTGATGGTGATCAAGCTTCCTGAGGTATCACTCATGATTGGCCGACATGATTGATGACTTCTAAAAGCATCTCCTTGATACGCATCACTTGGTAAGCAAGGATTCAGCTGACAGATCACAGTTTAGGAAAATATTGACTATTCTGGATGCCGACTAGAAAGGTGTTGAATTCATTGGTACGGATATATATACCAAATGGATCTAGATGTGAGGGTGTGTTGTGTGTTGTGAAGTGAGAAGAAAATTAGAAGAGCAGTGTGAGGGTAGTAAGACTAGTCCAGAA
Organism: Cunninghamia lanceolata; assembly: GCA_027924645.1. Lineage (NCBI taxonomy): Eukaryota > Viridiplantae > Streptophyta > Pinopsida > Cupressales > Cupressaceae > Cunninghamia > Cunninghamia lanceolata. The sequence goes on along the minus strand of BSBN01000423.1, from coordinate 3,022,649 downwards.
TGTGACAAGATAGCAGCAGCAAAGAAGAGAAAGAATGAGGTGCAGCAGATCAGTGTATTGAGCCTAACTAGAACTGAACCTCAGCATGTGTGGATGCTTCTCATCAGTTCAAGTATCTTGTCACCTTATACCTTGTAGACAGTGAGTCTCTTGTAGGTAGTGAGCCTCTTGTGAGTAGTGTGTTCAGGCAGTGAGCCCTAATTGGCAAGTGCAATTTTGTACTATCTTATTCTTTTAACAGAGAATACAATCTTGGGTTAATCACCCTGTGGTTTTTCCCTTAATAGGGTTTTCCACATCAAAATCATTGTGTCATGTGTGCTAATGTTATTTCTATTTCATGGTTATGTCTGCTTATATGATTTAATGCTGCATTAATAGTTAATGAAGATTAGAAAGTTGAAGTAATTAAGATAACTGATTCACCCCCCCTCTTAGTTATCAACAATTGGTATCAGAGCCAAGTTCCTCCAAACAGAGCCTAACAGCTTGAGAAGGATCTGGGAATTCAAATCGATGTGTATGGTATGAGGGAACAACTTCAGTCTGCCCTAGATGATCTTGAGAAATCTAACTCTGAAGTCAATGAATTGAAGGAAAGACTCAAACAGGCTGATGACTTCATAAATGAATTAAAAGGGAAACCGAGTATCTCTATGAAAAAGAGAAAGGATCTACTTCAGCAATTAGCAAGTCAAGGTGAAGCAAATGATACAAATGAAGACCTGAAGGAGAAGACCAAGCTATGTGAAAAGTTGTCAAAAGAGGTCATTATGGTAAGACATGAAATGGAATCAGGAGTTATGAAATTCACCCAAGAAATTGAAGAGAAAAGAAAACCTGAAGATGATCTAAGACAATCTCTCAAGGAGAAATTAGAAGACTTCCATAAAATGGATAGAATAATTAGACATCTGGAATTTGACCTTGAAGAAGCTAGAGATAATGAAGATCAACTTGAGAATCAGTTTGATACTCTTAAAAGGGATCTTCAAATAGCAAATGAATACAAAGAGAAATTCAAGATAAGCTCTGCTCAACTTGAATTTCTTCTTCAAAGCTAAAAGAGGGTAGATGACAAGCAAGGCTTGGGGTATGAAAAAGGTGAAAGCTCTAGATCCGGTCAGAAGAACTCTAGATCAGAAAATCCAAGAAACAGGCCTAAAAGACCTCCAATAAGGCAACCAAATGCTCAAAGATATCCATCTTTCAATGGATATTGCCACAACTGCAATAACTTTGGTCATAAAGCAAATTAGTGTAGAAGAAGAATGAATCAGACTAATACATCCTTCTCCAGATAGTGCTTCAATTGCAAAAGGTATGGTCACAAATCCCATGAGTGTAGAAACATGCAAATGAACAATTCATTCAATGGTAGATGCTTTGCATGCAATAGAATGGGACATTTGGCTAATCAATGTAGATCAAGAGGATAAGAGTCAAATATGTAAAGAAATGTTGTTTGCTACAATTGCAATAGATCTGGTCATATTGCCAAATTCTGTAGAAGTAAGAATCAAGACAAAAGGTGTCTAGAACAGCATAATCATAACCAAGACAAAGGAAAAGGAAAAGTGAACGTGGATGAAATTCAAAGGGAGATGAATAAGATTTGGGTCAAGAGAAGCATAGAGAATGTTGCAGATGGATCCGCACCAGAATCTGGTGCTGATAATCCTTCCATAAATTGAACAGATGAGCTCTGGCTCAGGGGGAGTCACTAAGAAAAACCAATTCCCCTAGCCAGTCAATTGGTGCCTGAAATTGACACATGGGAAGTTGCAGATTAAAAGATTCTTAGAGAAACATCTAAAGTAGGTTTGATAAAGATATGAAAGATCTGCAAGAAGGTTTGAAGAGCTAATCTTCCAAGATAGATCTGGTTTGACTATCATCTGGTAAAAGTAGATTTCTCTCAATTAGATCTGGCTTGATTCAAAATTGAGGAATCTTGATCTGTGGATAGATCAAATGATTATGGAAAGGAAAATAGATTGTCATTATTCACCAAGAATAACTCCAAGTGTATCTTAGTGATCCGAAAAGATCTATCTCAGATTAAGAAGAACAAGGCAACTGGAATGACTTATGTTGCGCATTTATTGCAATGTGGAATTAGGGTTTGCTAAAAAATAAAAGGGTTTATTTGCTCGACATTTGTACATTTGCATTTGAGAAGAAGAAGAAAAGAGCTCTGCAAACAAATTGTATCAAGTCTCTCAAAGATCAACCATAGAAGTCAACTCTTCCAACAATCCGATCAAGCTCATTCCGTGAAACCTAGAAGCGTAAAAAGGTATTTTCTGCTCTTGATCAAACTCTCTCTGAATTGTTAAGATGTCTACTCTGAATGTTGTGAAGATTACTGATAGGCCACACCCTAAATTTAAGAAACATCCCTACAAATCCTTAGAAGTGGATCCCTTAGGAGCCTTTTCCATCATTCCGCATGGGGTTTTGCATGTTGAAGATGTTAGGGCATATGTTCATGCAAACATTGAGGAATTCAGAGACTCCAAACTAATGGATATTTACCACAAGGAACTGATAGATGACTCATTTGATCTCAAACCCCAATACAAGGTCATCAGGGATAAACATTTCATTCAATGCATCCATTTCCCCTATTTTGCTGAAGATGAATGGGTCCGGTATGTTTTGAGCAGAATGCATGACAACTTCATGTTGTTGAGCAGGCCTTTTAAGATTACTAAGGATGCCATTAGGGTAGTAACTAGATTACACTCAACCAGTGGGATGCCTACTCTCAAATCTATCAAAAATCAAATTGTAAGTGAGGCTACCAGATCAAAATTTGATAAAAGAGCAATGACAATTGAGGATATCACTGATCCAGATATCAAATTTGCATCAATGATATATTACTCCAGCAGGGAGAATTCGGTATCTGGAACTGCTATATACACTGCTTATGAAATGTTAAGAAAGAATGTTGACTATGATCTCTATGAGCTCCTTCTGAACCAACTTTTGGAAAATCTGCAAAAGATAAAGGACAAGAAGAACTCCTTCAAATACGGTGGCTTGATACTCAGTTTGTTCTTCTATTATATGAATGAGCTACCCGGATCTAGTGGCTGGATATGGCAAAATGATAGACCGATTGCCATACAAATCAGGGATTATTTGCATGGACTTGGTGATGCAAAGGGAAAAAACACAGCACTCTAGGGCTACTTCAAAAACTTTCAGAATATGATGCAAGCCAGAGAGAGAATCCCCTAATCTCTAGTTGAAAAGTATAAGGATACAATTTTCTTTATGTTAGAAACTGATTAGTGCCTAATGGAGGCAGTGGAGCCAAGGGTAGTCTGGATCATGCCAATGGGGTATGAAGTAGATGAGAAAATAGTAGAGCTACATGTTCAACACATGCTCAGTCAACCCAAGGATCCTAAGGCAGAAAGGTTTGGAACCTTTGAAGAGCTGAGTGTGAAGATTCATGTGGAGCTAAGGCAATTGGAGATGAAGAGAAAAGTGAGAAAAGAAGTAGAGAATGTTGCCAAAAGGTATGGCATCTCAAAAGAGGCACTTGATTCGAACAGAGAAAAGATGGAAAGGGCAGAAAAAGAAAAGGAAGAGGTAGAAAAAGAAAGTGCTCCAGTAGAAGCCCCTCCTGGACCAAATCCTCTAAGAGCTCTACATCTGCCACTGCTAAGAGCTCAAAGGCATCAAAACTAGAAGCAAAATCATCTAGTAGAGGAGAAAAGAGAACAAAGACAAAGGCAACAAGGTCTTACGTCAGTCAGAAGGATGAAGAAGAGACAGAATCTGATGAAGAGATCAAGAAGATGAAGAAGAAGAAGAAAGTATCTAGTGAAGACAAGGAGGCAGAGGCAGAAGAGTTTGTTGAAAGGCCCACTCTGTCCTTAGATGATGTAGTTAAAGCAGTTACTATGGATGGGAACCTACAACCAATAATAGAATTCTATGATGCATATAATGATGCAGATAGAAAGATCTTGGAGGAAGCCACAGTTAAGTACTTGAATATATACAATAAAGCATTTATTGAAATAATTTCTCTAATTCCCAAAAGTTTAGAGAAGGAACTTGAAATGAGAAGAGAAAATGCCAAGGCTAAGGACTTAGAGATTAGAGAACAGATAGTTATTCAGCTCTATCCTTCAATTACTCTGAAACAAATGGATATGATCTTCAAAGATTACAAGGATGAGTTTCGGAGTAAGGTTAGAATGAATCAACTCATGCTTGGAGAAACTGATAAGGTGGCAAAAAAAATAGAAGAAATCCTTCAGAATGCCTATAAAAGGTTCAATATCCCTATTATAGAGGATTTAGGTGATGATCCCTCGGGAATGGATGACAAAGAAGAATCTACTGAGACTGTAGCAAAAGAGGTAAAGGAGACAGGTGAAGAGAAAGATAAGGACTTAGATTCCTCTGCTCTAGAAGAGGAAGTCCTTGAAGAAGTAAACATCTCTCCTCTAGTTTCCCCTGCAGACTTTGGATCTAAAGGAGAAGAAAGAATAAAGGAGAAAACTAGTCAAGGAAAAGAAATACAAGAGAAGGAAAAAGGTCAAATAGAGAAAACCTTAGATGACAGTGCTAAGGCTGCAGAAGGGAAGAAAACCCTGTCACTAGTAAGAGACATAGCAGAAGTAGTCAAAGAATTCTTAACCAAGGAGTTGATGGAATTTGATGAACTAGAACTTCTTTAAGGACCGTTCAATTTTGACTCCCTCTCTCCGGTTCAAACCATGAAGCTAGCATCCTTTACTTCAGCAAAGGCAAAAGAAAAACTTCTGAAGTCTCACATGGAAGACTGCAAGCTCTTAGAAACTGCATCCGGTGTATTGGAAAAGATCATGCCATCCTTCCAAAAGGATCCTTCAGCCTCCACATTTGGTAATCTAAAGTCTCTTGTAAATTCAGTTCATTCACATTTTGATTTCTTAGAAAAGTTAGCTGAAGAAAAGGTCTGGAAGGAGTTTTTGGAAAAGAGATTCTTCGAAGTGCAGGGTATGATAACAAATGATAGGAGAATTATGGATATTGGAATAAAGAGCTTAGAAAATGCTCTTTAAGATGGCAGAGATATGTATAAATTTTGTCTATCCTGGCCTATCGTGACCAAAGATATTGAGAAGAAGGTAAAAGAGCAAGAGGATAAACTGCTAAGTTTGTCTCAAAGTTTTGATCCTCTCTCCTCTTCCATAGTAAATCAAGAATGTCAGACTATTGCAGTCACAAATACAATAAAGAAACTTGAGAAGGAAAGGAAGAATATAATAAGCCAGATGGGTGAACTTAGAGGGATCATTATCCCTAAGTCAGAGGCCATGCATGAAGCCCTAACTGATGCTCAGGCCATAGCCTGGACCAGAGATCTGACAGATCTCAAAAAGGGAGAAACTTTTGCATTCCTGTTCAGTGGTCACATCTCAATTTTGGATAGGATGAAGCAGAGTTGGGTGATAAAAGTTATACAGTTGAAGAATACTTTTGAGGACATACTTAAGTATATGTAAGTACAACTTGTAAATATACTTATGAGGATATGTATAGATTGTTTTTCTTGAAAATTTTGGTGTGTGGACCCTACCCTTTGTCATTGATGTCAAAGGGGGAGTGAGGAGAAGTGAAAAATCTGGCATCCAGCTAAGAGGGAGCTCCGATAAAGTGTACATTAGAACGGAGCATTAGCCAAGGGGGAGTGTAGTATGACACTTAGTCATTTTTCACTAAGTGTTGCCATCAATGCCAAAGGGGGAAATTGTTGGCAAGAGACATTGTGAGGATTCATGAGTGTTGTCATTGATGGCAACAAAGTCCATCCCACACATCTGCAAGACATGGTGTGTCTCTACCGAAAGTCAGATTGAACAGTGTTGTGGTCTAGTAAGCAAGAATAGAGCATGTGGCAAGGTCTGACAGTCAGGTCCGGATCTCTCAGAGAAAGTATCTTAGTAAAGTGCAGACTTGGGTAAGTCAAGAGGTGTACCTTAACTGATACATTCCAGGGATTGAGCCTCCGGTGAGAGTGAAGAGATATGAGCACCTAAGTGTTGGGTTCCTGTTTGGCAGAGTTGATAGAGGAAGAACTGACCGGCAGAGCATCAGACCTTAATCCAGATCAGTCATTGATGGTGATCAAGCTTCCTGAGGTATCACTCATGATTGGCCGACATGATTGATGACTTCTATAAGCATCTCCTTTATACACATCACTTGGTAAGAAAGGATTCAGCCTACAGATCAGAGTTTAGGAAAATATTGACTATTCTAGATGCCGACTAGAAAGGTATTGAATTCATTGGTGTGGATATATATATACCAGAAGGATCTCGATATGAGGGTGTGTTGTGTGTTGTGAAGTGTGAAGAAAAGTAGAAGAGTAGTGTGAGGGTAGTAAGACTGGTCCAGAATGTGACAAGACAGTAGCAGCAAAGAAGAGAAAGAATGAAGTGCAACAGATCAGTGTATTGAGCCTAACCGGAACAAAACCTCAGCATGTGTGGATGCTTCTCATCAGTTCAAGTATCTTGTCACCTTATACCTTGTAGACAGTGAGTCTCTTGTAGGCAGTGAGCCTCTTGTGAGCAGTGTGCTTAGGCAGTGAGCCCTAATTGGCAAGTGCCATTTTGTACTATCTTATTCTTTTAATAGAGAATACAATCTTGGGTTAATCACCCCATGGTTTTTCCCTTAACAGGGTTTTCCACGTCAAAATCATTGTGTCATGTGTGCTGATGTTATTTCTATTTCATGGTTATGTCTGCTTATATGATTTAATGTTGCATTAATAGTTAATGAAGATCAGAAAGTTGAAGTAATTAAGATAACTAATTCACCCCCTCCCCCCCCACCTCTTAGTTATCAAGATATCATTTATCTTGAAAGAATTTTTTTGAAGATTTTCTTTTGCAGAGAAGATGAATCTTGGAAGGGACAAAATGTTTTCCTTGAGTTTTGACTATGCAAATGAAAGGGTATTGTGTTTGCAGAGGATTGATTTTCTTTTGAAGAATATGAAAGGGCTCTAAACTGAACAGAGAGATTGATTTTTTTTAAAAGAAGAAAAAATGCAGAGAGAAGGTGAAAAGTTTTTTGTTTGCAAGTTCTTCATTGAGAGAAGATGAAAATGATTATACATAATGTGGGAAGTCATCTCATATTTATTAGCTTCATAGGTGGATTGATTTGTGTGTTGTTGAGTAGATCAGAATACAGGATTGATTATTTTGAATATCCTCTTGAAGAGAAAATTCAAATGAGTTTTGTATATGATTTGGGTTGATGAGAAGAATGATCATTTTGACAGACACATGTGAAAGAAGAAGTGTTTTGTATTGAAACAGAGAAACCCTTTGAGTTTTTGTTTTTAGTTTGTTCTGTATTAGGGGTTGGTACTCCTTGAAGTTGGTGCTTCTAAATGAATTAGGGGTTGGTACTCCTTGAAGTTGGTGCTTCTAAACATTGTAATCAGTGAGATTTTTGATAAAGCTAGTGAGACAGTTTTTGGAATGGTTTTTCTACCCCTGGAGGATTTTCCACTCGTGCAAATCTTGTGTCATAATCTTCTCTGTGTGTGTATGATTTATTCATGAGGTTTTGTTCTCTTTATTCATTCTCCATCATGTGCATATGTGTTTGACAAATCAATGATATCTCTCCGTCCTTGTGTTTTGAAAGTTAAAGTTTGCAAAAAGATTTGAAAAATTCACACAACACTTATTCACCCCTCCTCTCAGTGTTGTCCTTGACTCCTACAATTGGTATCAGAGCCTAGCTTCCCTTTTTGAAGTCTAATAGGCTCGGGTAAGTCCTGGTAGTGGAGTTCAATGGGTAAGTGTAGAAGAAATAAGAACATCAGAAATTTCAAGCTTCATTCTGGTCAAAAGACACAAAAGACATCATCCATATCAAATCTAGATGTTGATATAAAGTCAGTTGATAAAGATGTTCTCCAAGTTGAATCTGATATTGTATTAAAAGAAAAAATATTAGAAGTTCCTCAATTTGATGGTTCAAATTTTTTAGTTTGGTATGTTAGAATGCGTGTATTTATCCTCTTTAGAATATGATGTTTTAATGACAGTTGAGAATGGTTATTGTATTACTGATAACAAAAAAGCTATTGAATATAATCATATTACAAAGAAGGCTATATTGTCTGCTCTATCTAATGATGTTACTTGTAAAGTTATGGATTGTGTTACAACTTAGGATATATGGAGGAGATTGAAAAGAATTTATCAAGATAATGATAAAGAGGAGGACACTCTGGTGTGTGAAGAAAGTGGAAATGAAAGGAGACTTTCAAATGAAGGAGTTGAAGTTCAAACCCAATCAGATTCAGAAGAAGCTAGCATCACAAGCGATGATGATAAGGGATACGATGAAGAAGATTGTGAGATTGATATGGAAGGAGAGCTTATATATGCCCTGAGTGAGCTCAAGAATTATAAGAAGGAGAACCAAGAATTAATGTTGTAGCTGCAACAAGAAAGAGAATTAAAAGACAAAGTTCTTACAGATCTTGAAGATGCTAGAAACCTGATTGTAGACTTGAAAAATCAAGCAGGTGAATCAGACAAATTGATTGTCAGTTTGAAGATAGAAATTGAAGAAGCTAAGAAGATAGCTGATGTCTCAATATCTAACCTTGAAGTTAGAAGGATAGAGAATCTGAAATTAGAGGGTGATATTATCAATCTGAGAAAAGAGTATGATGGTCTCAAGGCTTTATCTAAGAAGTATAAGGAATTTGAAGAAAGCACAAGCAAGCTACATGAGATGCTTGGTAAACAAAAGCTATATGGAGACACTACTAGATTTGGTTTTGAAGAAGGAGAATGTTCAAAAGCTAGAGAGACTCCCAGAGAGAAGATTGATTTGAATGTTGCCACTAAAAACAAAATGCATAATCAAAGAAGAAGAAATTTGAGAAGAAATGTTCCTGTTAGACAAGCATACATGTACAGGTATAATTATTCTTTTAATGGTTATTGTTATACATGTAATCATTTTGGACACAAAGCAATTGTTTGTAGAAGGAATACTGACATTATTTGTTACAAGTGCAATAATGTTGGACATATACAAAGAAATTGTAAAAATGATTCTGCATGGAAGTTTAACATGAGTTCTCAAAGGTACTATCAGTCATCTGATTATGATTGTAATATAGTTTTTTACAATTGCAACTCTCCTGGTCATAAAGCTCATAGTTGTAGAAAAGCATCATCTAATTTGATAGGTTGGAAATGGAAAGAGGCAGAAAAGGTTTGGAGGAAGAAAGCACCTGTGAAAATTTGGAAGTAGAAAGAAAGTAAAGAGAAGTCAAAATTTAAGCTTGTGCATCTTGCACAAGTCACTTCATCAGTTGCATAATAGATAGCATGAAGTAAGGGGGAGTTGGTCATGTTCTATCAATTATCCCCAAGAAGTTACAAGAGGAGATTAGTTGATGTTTATGATTATCATGCTTGCCTGATAATGTTTGATATGAAGTTTCTGATGATATTGAGTTTCAGTGTATGTCAGTAATATAGGTGTTCATGATTAGTGACATGTTTAGTGGTTCATATAAGGTGTTCAAAAGCTCTCTGCACAAAGAGGTTGATGATGTTGTGTCTTGATCCTATTTGTATATTGTTCATATCATGTTGATACTTACATTGTTGAGATGTCATGATGCTTCAGTTAAGGTGTTCTCAAGGAATTCTTATCAGATGTTTGCATATGTTGGTTGAGGAGGTTGAAATTGGAAGAATTTAATTCTTAACAATTGTCTCTGCATTTGTTTTTTCAAAGTATTGTTGCAGGAAGAACTTGGTGTTTAGTCTTGATGGGCTGATTTGAATGATAAAGTCAAAAGGCAGGAGTTCTTGTTGATTGCAGTATGTTTTAGATGTGGTTATGTTTATATCAGATTTGACAGTGTGTTGTAAAAAGATGTGTAGGAACAATAGGATGGTCTTCATTCTTTTCATGTCAAAAAGGGTGTGCAAGAATAGATTGGTTGCAGGATGATAGCCTTTGGCAAGGACATCTCTTGTGTGTTATTCATGTCATCATGGAGTGTGATTCATATTAATTTTTTATTGATGAAAAGTGTAGTCTTTACATGAAATTCAAGTTCATATAATTCATATCAAGGAGTCAGTTTGATGATCATATCTACTATCTTGTTGAGTTATGTTTTATGGCATATGTTTTGCATAAGTATTAAATCTTTCAGGTGATTTGGAGATGGTGTTTCACTTATTTCATTGATGATCTTCCTCACTAATATGTTTCAGACAGAGTTCTTCAAGCTATGACATTAATGGTGATATCTTGTATTTCATTAGAGGAAGTTAGAGGTATGTCTTGAATCAACAATAGCAGATGATAATGTTCAACAAGCATTGCCTTTTACTGGTTTCAGGATTGTTATCATCATAAATCATTCTTGTTCAAAGGTTAACAGGAGTTTATGTCTTCAAGGTGCTCATAATGCAATGTGATTATAATTGTTATGATCATGCTATAAAATCTTTCAGTGGAGTTGTTCTCAGGGGGAGTTAATTCAGGCTTTGTCATCATATGTCAAAAAGGGGGAGAAAGAAAAAATGTTTTATGGAGTTTTGCCATCAATGACAAAGGGGGAGATTGATGGTGATAGGTTGTCATTGATGTCAAAAGGGTAAGTGCAAGAAGATGGGGGGCCAAAAGGGGTCTTAAGTGGCCACTTTTTTTCTGAAATCAGGAAATACTGGCCTTGGATGAGAAATTGAGCATAGTTACACTCAAAATTTGGAGATGCAACCAAAACAATGATCGTAGTGCTCCGAGTCTACTTTCTAAACTACTATTTTGTTTTGAAAATGGCATAGATTAAGGGATTCAAAAGAGGGAGCCACAGAAATTGGTGTTGTTTCTGTCAAAAAAACATAACATAGCATGTTTTGTGGCTCCGTCAAAAGGTCAACTTTTTTTTGGTATTTTTAAAATCGCTTCAGTGAGAAATTGGCTAATAGCATGTAGTTTATGCCCGATTTTTCTAATAATTTTTTGATGAATATTTGATTTTTTACTAATTTTTAAAGTGGACACATCCTAAAAAATAGAATTCTGGCCGTGCTACCCCTATAAATTTTGAAAACTAATTGAAAATCATTTTTTTATTTTTTTAATATTTGTAGAATGGAGTCTAGTTTCTAAATATGTATTTTTTTTGAAATTTGAATGAATAGTTATTTTACAATGAAAAAAAGACCAAATAGTGGTTTTTGCCTAAAAACGGACACACAAACAAAAGAAATTAAAGATGAAAGGCTTAACATTGTTAAAATGTGAAAAAAATCACATCGTCAAATAGCTAAGACAAAGCCTAACATTACCCATGTGTTCGATTTGTTCAACCTTGAAAAACATGCAAATTTGAGGGTTAGCACGAATGAAATTATGTGAAATTTTGAAGAATATAGAAAAACACGTCTGTGACTATTCATAAGGCACTCCAAGCCTTTGGGTTGGAAATCCAAAGCAAATCCCAAGCCCAAGGCTTGGGATTCCCAAAGCAAGAAATAATGCGAGCGCGTTATAACGCGCTCGCGTTATGTTTTGCCTTGCATTTTTCTTTCCCGCAAGTCTGTCTTTTGCCATGTTTGACATAACGCGAGCGCGTTATAACGCGCTCGCGTTATGTCCCACTCAATTTTTTTTACGTTCAAGGCTATTAATCATAAGGGTTAAGGCATAAGGGATTAGTTGGAGGGTTTACGGATAAGGGATTAGCGTTTAAGGTATAGTATCAAGCCCGTTGAGGGTCTAGGAATAGGGATAGCATTTAAGGTTTAGGGATGAGGGATGACAGATTACGGTTGAGGGTCGAGGGATCAAAGTTAAGGGTTGAGGGATTAGGGTTTGACATTAAGGGTTGAGGGTTGAGGTTCAAGGGTCAAGGGTTTAGGGATAGGGTTTAGGGTCAAGGGATTAGGGTTAAAGTAGAGTGTGGAGGGTGTAAGGATTAGGGATAGGGTTGGAGGGTTTAGGGATAAGGGATTAGGGTTTAACGTATAGTATCGAGTCTATTGAGAGTTTAGGAATAGGGATAGCATTTAGGGAATAGGGATGAGGGATTATAGTTGAGGGATGATGGATTAGGGTTGAGGGTTGAGGGATTAGGGTTTAGGGATAAGGTTTAGGGTTGAGGGTTGAGGGATTAGGGTTTAAGGTATAGTGTTGAGGGTTGAGGGTTGAGGGTTGAGGGTTTTGGATTAGGGTTTAGGGTTGACAGATTAGCATTTAATGTCGAGGTTAGGGTTAGAGTGTCGAGGGTAGAGGGATTAGGGATAGGGTTTAGGGTTGAAGGTTTAAGGATTGAGGGTTAAGGCTTTAGGGATGAGGGTTTAAGGCTTAAGATATAGTGTCAAGTGTTGAGGGTGTAGGGATAGGGTTTAAGTTTTAAGGGTTAAGGGTTGAGGGATATGGATTAGGGTTTAAGGTATAGTGTTGAGGGTCGAGGGATCAGAGTTAAGGGTTGAGGGATTAGGGTTTGATGTTGAGGGTTGAGGGTTGAGGTTTGAGGGTCAAGGGTTTAGGGATAGGGTTGAGGGTCGAGGAATTAGGGTTAAAGTAGAGTGTGGAGGGTATAAGGATTAGGGATAGGGTTGGAGGGTTTAGGGATAAGGGATTAGGGTTTAAGGTATAGTATTGATTCTGTTGAGGGTGTAGGAATAGGGATAGCATTTAGGGTTTAGGGATGAAGGATTAGAGTTGGGGGATGACAGATTAGGGTTGAGGGTTGAGGGATTAGGGTTTAGGGATAAGGTTTAGGGTTGAGGGCTGAGGGATTAGGATTTAAGGTATAATGTTGAGGGTTTAGGGATAGGGTTTAGGGTTGAGGGATTAGGATTTGACGTTGAGGGTTGAGGGTTTAGGGTTTAGGGTTAGGGTTGAGAGATGAGGGATCAGAGTTAAGGGTTGAGGGTTGAGGTTCCAGGGTCAAGGGTTTAGGGATAGGGTTGAGGTTGAAGGGATTAGGGTTAAAGTAGAGTGTGGAGGGTGTAAGGATTAGGGATAGGGTTGGAGGGTTTAGGGATAAGGGATTAGAGTTTAAGGTATAGTATCGAGTCTGTTGAGGGTTTAGGAATAGGGATAGCATTTAGGGTTTAGGGATGAGGGATTAGAGTTGAGGGATGAGGGATTAGGGTTGAGGGTTGAGGGATTAGGGTTTAGGGATAAGGTTTAGGGTTGAGGGTTGAGGGATTAGGGTTTAAGGTATAGTGTTGAGGGTTGATGGTTTAGGGATAGGGTTTAGGTTTGAGGGATTAGGGTTTAGGGTTGATGAATTAGGGTTTAATGTTGAGAGTCGAGGGTTGAGGGTTGAGGGTTGAGGTTGAGGGATAGGGTTAATGGTCAAGGGATTAGGGTTAAATAAGAGTGTCGATGGTAGAGGGATTAGGGTTTAAGGTATAGTATCGAGCCTGTTGAGGGTCTAGGAATAGGGATAGCGTTTAGGGTTTAGGAATGAGGGATTAGAGTTGAGGGATGACAGATGACAGATTAGGGTTGAGGGTTGAGGGATTAGGGTTTAGGGACAAGGTTTAGGGTTAGGGTTTAGGGATAGGGTTTAGGGTTGAGGGATTAGAGTGAAGGGTTGAGGGATTAGAATTTTACGTTGAGGGCTTAGGGTTTAGGATCAGGGTTTAAGGTCAAGGGATCAGAGTTAAGGGTTGAGGGATTAGGGTTTGATGTTGAGGGTTGAGGTTTGAGGTTCGAGGGTCAAGGGTTTAGGGATAGGGTTGAGGGTCGAGGAATTAGGGTTACAGTAGAGTGTGGAGGGTATAAGGATTAGGGATAGGGTTAAAGGGTTTAAGGATAAGGAATTAGAGTTTAAGGTATAGTATCGAGTCTGTTGAGGGTTTAGGAATAGGGATAGCATTTAGGGTTTAGGGATGAGGGATTAGAGTTGAGGGATGAGGGATTAGGGTTGAGGGTTGAGGGATTAGGGTTTAGGGATAAGGTTTAGGGTTGAGGGTTGAGGGATTAGGGTTTAAGGTATAGTGTTGAGGGTTGATGGTTTAGGGATAGGGTTTAGGTTTGAGGGATTAGGGTTTAGGGTTGATGAATTAGGGTTTAATGTTGAGAGTCGAGGGTTGAGGGTTGAGGGTTGAGGTTGAGGGATAGGGTTAATGGTCAAGGGATTAGGGTTAAATAAGAGTGTCGATGGTAGAGGGATTAGGGTTTAAGGTATAGTATCGAGCCTGTTGAGGGTCTAGGAATAGGGATAGCGTTTAGGGTTTAGGAATGAGGGATTAGAGTTGAGGGATGACAGATGACAGATTAGGGTTGAGGGTTGAGGGATTAGGGTTTAGGGACAAGGTTTAGGGTTAGGGTTTAGGGATAGGGTTTAGGGTTGAGGGATTAGAGTGAAGGGTTGAGGGATTAGAATTTTGCGTTGAGGGCTTAGGGTTTAGGATCAGGGTTTAAGGTCAAGGGATCAGAGTTAAGGGTTGAGGGATTAGGGTTTGATGTTGAGGGTTGAGGTTTGAGGTTCGAGGGTCAAGGGTTTAGGGATAGGGTTGAGGGTCGAGGAATTAGGGTTACAGTAGAGTGTGGAGGGTATAAGGATTAGGGATAGGGTTAAAGGGTTTAAGGATAAGGAATTAGAGTTTAAGGTATAGTATCGAGTCTGTTGAGGATTTAGGAATAGGGATAGCATTTAGGGTTTAGGGATGAGGGATTAGACTTGAGGGATGAGGGATTAGGGTTGAGGGTTGAGGGTTTATGGTTTAGGGATAAGGTTTAGGGTTGAGGGTTGAGGGATTAGGGTTTAAGGTATAGTGTTGAGGGTTGATGGTTTAGGGATAGGGTTTAGGTTTGAGGGATTAGGGTTTAGGGTTGATGAATTAGGGTTTAATGTTGAGAGTCGAGGGTTGAGGGTTGAGGGTTGAGGTTGAGGGATAGGGTTAATGGTCAAGGGATTAGGGTTAAATAAGAGTGTCGATGGTAGAGGGATTAGGGTTTAAGGTATAGTATCGAGCCTGTTGAGGGTCTAGGAATAGGGATAGCGTTTAGGGTTTAGGAATGAGGGATTAGAGTTGAGGGATGATGGATGACAGATTAGGGTTGAGGGTTGAGGGATTAGGGTTTAGGGACAAGGTTAGGGTTAGGGTTTAGGGTTGAGGGATTAGAGTGAAGGGTTGAGGGATTAGAATTTGGCATTAAGGGTTTAGGGTTTAGGATCAGGGTTGAAGGTCGAGGGATCAGAGTTAAGGGTTGAGGGATTAGGGTTTGATGTTGAGGGTTGAGGGTTGAGGTTCGAGGGTCAAGGGTTTAGGGATAGGGTTGAGGGTCGAGGAATTAGGGTTACAGTAGAGTGTGGAGGGTATAAGGATTAGGGATAGGGTTGGAGGGTTTAGGGATAAGGGATTAGAGTTTAAGGTATAGTATCGAGTCTGTTGAGGGTTTAGGAATAGGGATAGCATTTAGGGTTTAGGGATGAGGGATTAGAGTTGAGGGATGAGGGATTAGGGTTGAGGGTTGAGGGTTGAGGGATTAGGGTTTAGGGTTGAGGGTTGAGGGATTAGGGTTTAAGGTATAGTGTTGAGGGTTGATGGTTTAGGGATAGGGTTTAGGTTTGAGGGATTAGGGTTTAGGGTTGATGAATTAGGGTTTAATGTTGAGAGTTGAGGGTTGAGGGTTGAGATTCAGGGATAGGGTTAATGGTCAAGGGATTAGGGTTAAATAAGAGTGTCGATGGTAGAGGGATTAGGGTTTAAGTTATAGTATCGAGCCTGTTGAGGGTCTAGGAATAGGGATAGCGTTTAGGGTTTAGGAATGAGGGATTAGAGTTGAGGGATGACGGATGACAGATTAGGGTTGAGGGTTGAGGGATTAGGGTTTAGGGACAAGGTTTAGGGTTAGGATTGAGGGATTAGGGTTTAAGGTATAGTGTTGATGGTTTAGGGATAGGGTTTAGGGTTGAGGGATTAGAGTGAAGGGTCGAGGGATTAGAATTTGACGTTGAGGGTTTAGGGTTTAGGATCAGGGTTGAAGGTCGAGGGATCAGAGTTAAGGGTTGAGGGTTGAGGTTCGAGGGTCAAGGGTTTAGGGATAGGGTTGAGGGTCGAGGAATTAGGGTTAAAGTAGAGTGTGGAGGGTATAAGGATTAGGGATAGGGTTGGAGAGTTTAGGGATAAGGGATTAGAGTTTAAGGTATAGTATCGAGTCTGTTGAGGGTTTAGGAATAGGGATAGCATTTAGGGTTTAGGGATGAGGGATTAGAGTTGAGGGATGAGGGATTAGGGTTGAGGGTTGAGGGATTAGGGTTTAGGGTTTAGGGATAAGGTTTAGGGTTGAGGGTTGAGGGATTAGGGTTTAAGGTATAGTGTTGAGGGTTGATGGTTTAGGGATAGGGTTTAGGTTTGAGGGATTAGGGTTTAGGGTTGATGAATTAGGGTTTAATGTTGAGAGTTGAGGGTTGAGGGTTGAGGGTTGAGGTTGAGGGATAGGGTTAATGGTCAAGGGATTAGGGTTAAATAAGAGTGTCGATGGTAGAGGGATTAGGGTTTAAGGTATAGTATCGAGCCTGTTGAGGGTCTAGGAATAGGGATAGCGTTTAGGGTTTAGGAATGAGGGATTAGAGTTGAGGGATGATGGATGACAGATTAGGGTTGAGGGTTGAGGGATTATGGTTTGATGTTGAGGGTTGAGGGTTTAGGGTTAGGGTTGAGAGATGAGGGATCAGAGTTAAGGGTTGAGGGATTAGGGTTTGATGTCGAGGGCTGAGGTTTGAGGGTCAAGGGTTTAGGGATAGGGTTGAGGTTGAAGGGATTAGGGTTGAGGGTTGTAAGGATTAGGGATAGGGT
The DNA here is from genome assembly GCA_027924645.1 of Cunninghamia lanceolata. Taxonomy (NCBI): domain Eukaryota; kingdom Viridiplantae; phylum Streptophyta; class Pinopsida; order Cupressales; family Cupressaceae; genus Cunninghamia; species Cunninghamia lanceolata. The sequence continues at coordinate 3,005,799 of BSBN01000423.1, read as the reverse complement.
TGGAGGGTTGACGGATTAGGGTTGAGGGATTAGGATTTGATGTTGAGGGTTAAGGGATTAGGATTTGACGTTGAGGGTTGAGGGTTTAGGGATAGGGTTGAGGGTTGAGGGATTAGGATTTGACATTGAGGGTTGAGGGTCAAGGGATCAGAGTTGAGGGTTTAGGGATTAGGGATCTATAGCAGGACAAAACAACACGCTCGCATTTTGTATTTCTACTGAAATGGTAAAAAAGTGGTTACCCCCGTGATCTAGGCCCACATGCTCTATTTTCTTACTGATTCTGCACGTGCTCCGACAAAAAAGAAGTGCTTTCATGCTATTGGGAAGTTCACATGCACATTTGACACATTGTACCACCTTTGCATGATCTTTCCACCACCTTTTCTGCTTTGCCAACTTGAGAAGGAGGAAATAACATAGTTTTCAAACCAAGTTTGATATATATCTATTCAAGTTTCAGTTTTTGTAGTATTGCAATGTTAATTGAGATTCAATTTTAAGAATTTAACATTGAAAAGGAAGCAAGTGGTGAAAAACTCAAATTGTTGAGGAGTTTGATGCAAGAAGATAAAAACACTACATAATTGGGTACTCTCTCCATTCAAATCTTCATTTTTTAGGTATGTCAAGTCTTTACATGCATGTTCTTTACATTTTCCTTATTTTAGATTGAATTACTTTATCATGCTTTATCATACATGTTTAAAATAGACACATTCCCAATCAAGAAAGCAACCTACAATCTCACATGATGCCATGTATATTTTCTACACTTGGGCTCTTTAATAATTATATGTAATAAACAAACCTTAGTTCATACCATGATGTCAAACTATACAAGAATAAATCCTTACAACATTAAAAAAATACAATCCCACTATTATCATGTATTCATTTCTTAGGAACTAATATTGGTCTCTTTATCATGCTACAGACAAATTCTCCGTCATGCCGAGGAAACGATCAAGAATTAAACCAACACAGGAAGAGATAGAAGCTAAGAATGCAAAGAAAGCAATGGCTATGAGGGAACTTCGTGAGAAGAGGAAATTGGACACGATAAATGAAGACATACCAATTGAAGAGGAACCACAACCATCACAAAGAGATATGGTATTGGCGGCACAAAGAGAACGAATGCAAAAACTTCATGGTATGAGAGATTTGAATACCATAGTTGGAGACACATCCTTTACCACAAGTCAACATGTAGGGACACCATCTACCACATCTCAAGTTGAGAGTACATCATCACTCACATGTGATGAAGGAGGTACGCCATCGTTCCCACCTCAATCTCAAGGTATGTCATCTATTCCATCTTCGATCGAAGGTATGCCATCTAACCCATCTCATTTAAATATTGATGAAATTCCTAATGTTGAGATGAATTTACCTAACTTGACACCACCTAGAATTTTGCATAGAAAGCCAAAGTATTTGATTGATATTGATGAGAATATTTTGCAGCCAATGGAAGGTAAGATTCAAAACGTACTTGTAGAAGATATGCTAATAAGATTTGGAGATTGTTCTTTAAAAAGTTAAATGAGACTGCAAGATGTCAACTATTCGTTGAAATGATGCGAAGTATAAAGTATAGGTCTACCATGAAGATTCTTGGGTTGAGAACATCAGAGGCTTCAAGTGAAAAATCTATTGTCAAGAATCTAATGAGTGCGTATGAGAGTGTGGGTAACACCTCACGCACAAAAGATAGTAATGCAACACGGCGTGTGATTACATCGACTATAGTAAGTAGTCAAACGAGGAAAGCTTGTCTCATTAGAAAGACAAGTCAAGAATTGAGAATTAATAGGAAAACTTTATCAAGAGCCGTTGGAAGACGCCAAAGAATTGAGGACACTAATGCCAATGAATTATGGGCGTTCTTAGGGAGACTACCACGAAAAGATAAACCAATTGTTGAAGCATTGAGATCACTAATTGAAGACTTTTGGAAGAATTACACAAGGGTATCTCCGAATCAAAGGGATGTGGTAAGAAGGAGAATTGGTAGTCAGAACCGTGAGCCACATCCAAAGCATTTTTTGGATGAGACTCAAACACAGTTTTATGGTAAATTTCTAAAGAAGTATCCTCAAATTAAAATTTGTCAAAGATATTTTGAAATGCTAAAACCTTTCTATGTTAAGATAAATCACACACGCACTACTTGTTGTAGATTACATATTGAATTTTCTAACCATTTTGATGCTTATAGGTCTATATGTTTAGATATGCATACTAACAATGATTTGCAGGGTTGTGCCATATGTGCCCCATCAACATCTTCAAGAGACTTCATATCAAGAATTTTATGTGAAAGAGAGGAAGGTCAAATATTCTACAAGAAATTATGCTTGGATGGCACATGTCATCATTGCGGTGGCTTGCAACATTTGCCAATATGTGAACATATGGAAATAACACATGCGGTTGGAAATGAACTAGTAGAGTTTGGCAAGTATAAAATAGTGGCATACAATACAAAAGATGGTAAAGAAGCAAAGAGGTGTGAATTAGTTATTGAAAAGATTCCAATGTATCAGTTTATGCCTATATTTCGTGACAGCATAGTGTATGAGTATGCAAGACATGCCCATAGAGCTCGATGGTTGGACTTGCAATTCAAGTTATGCAAGGACACATTTCCAGTTGGTAGCATTGTTTCAGTCGTCGACTTTGCAGAGAACTACAGTCTACAGCCACAGCGTGAGGTGCAATCACAATATTACAACTCCACACAGGTTTCTATATTTGTGCACATCGCATTCATTCATGCGAATGATAGTACAGAGGATGACAGAAAGATCATAAGGGAGTATAATTTCTATATTAGTGATGATCGCACGCATTCTACGGAGTTCGTGCAAGGTTGCTTTCAGGTGTCCTACAATGATTTGGCTAGAAGGGGCATATCGTTTAGTCAGCATATCATATGGTCGGATAATTGTGCATCACAATTCAAGAACTCACAGAATTTCTATTGGCTGAGTAGGAGGCATAATTTTACAAGTATTCAACATATGTGGAACTTTTGTGAGGCCGGGCATGGAAAGGGGGAGCATGATGGTGCAGAAGCATATATCAAAAGAGCAATAGCATGAGAACAGTTAAAGTATAAAGACAATGCAAAGTTGACAGATGCAAAATTGATTGTCGAGTAGTGTAATGCTTCCATGGGTCCAGGTAATGAAGGTAAGTCTTTAGTTGGTAGATTTTTTTGGTTGATAGATGATACTAACATTGCACCATATGAGGATTGTTGTACACTGACAGAATCAAATGAGATGCACTCTTTCAGAAGCTCAATTGCAGGTTCATGGAGTATCCATATATGAAAGATGTCATGCTTTTGTTCTTCCTGTACAATTCAAGTCTGGGATGAGTGCGAGTCAAAGGAGTGGGTTGACGAATGGTAGTTAAGTTATCTTAGCCCACTTGACATGTATCGACCCCCGACGGCACTGGAACTAACACAGATGGAATCATCAGTTGACTTTGACCACATATCAGATTTAGTTCAACCAGGTAATATAGGGCACGTATATGCATCTAATTTCATCTAGTTCAACTAGGTAATGTCATCTTACTTTGTAGTGTTTTTGTAATGTTGACTAATTTCATCTAATTTGCTACACATATCAATGTAGGACACGTATATGCAGTTATTGCAGATGAAGATAATGAAGAGGGAACAGATTATTACTTATGTCATTGTGTTGAGGCCAAAAAGAAATTGGAGGCCCCTATTACAGATGGAGAAAACATCGAATACCCTACAGGATCAGTGGTTATTACTAGAACATGGCTTAGAAGGTACCCACATAAGAGTGTTAATATTTGGCTATTTCAGGACTTTGACATGCATCAAAAGATTCTTCATTACTCAAACCTTGTCGTGGCATCCAATGTTCATTTGATAAAGTATCGGGGTAGACCTTTGAACAAAATATTGTGGAAGGTGCGTGAGTCTGACCATGAAGCAATACTTGACACAATAAAGAGTAGAGCAAATCTGGATGGTTCATTGGATTAATTTGTAAGTGTTCACATTGATTTTGTAAAGTTATGTTACATTGAGTTGTAAGTATGCACATTAATTTGTAAGGTTTGTCTTTTTTTATTTCCTCCTGCATTTTTACACATATGTACACATTTTTACATCATCATGTTATGCATTTTTGGTGTCCTGCTCCTGATGTGACCAAACTCATAACTCACCCTACTAGACACCATTTGATGATCTCTCCAACACTCTGGATCGAGGGTGCCCAATCATGATGATGACCTATATACCATTCTCCCAAGACGCTCATAATGAATGAAAAGAAGACCAAGGGCGCCCATGCTTAATAGACTTATTTCTTTCAATTTTGATGATCCAAACTCTTGCAATATGACATCCACTTTCATGCCTTTAGATCTTCCTTCACATATAGGGCGCCAAATCAATGCATTAAAGTCTCTTGATATTAGGCGCTCATGATGATGAAACTTAGAGCTTTTTCCTTTCCTATGCGCTCATCTAAGATGTTTGAATGATAAGGAGTGCCTCGACCTCTATAATGTACATTGGGCACCAAATCAAAGTGATTTTAAGTCACTTTGAGTCATTTGGGGTCAGTTTGAGTCTTTAAATCATGTTGCAAAAAAGTGTCAATGTTGTCAAGTTGCACAAAGCAACTTTTGCATTTTTGGTGTCCTGCTCATGATGTGACCAAACTAACTATTCCAACGCATCTGGATGGGTACATTTATGCTAGGCATTGTCCTATTTTTCATCCAAACATGTCGAAACAGTCTGAGCTACATTGTACCAACGATATCCCTGAAGAGTCCAAAGTGTAAAAAGGCTGCAATCTTTGACGAGATGTTACTCGAAAACTGTGTCACTTAAAAAAATTCCATCTGAGGCAACGCTATCATGTAGAGTGCCTCTACAATAACCTCTCTTAGTTTTTTATAGCTCTGAGGCATTTACCCGTGGTGAAAGGTTTTCTGCTGCCCCAAAAATCGTTAGAAGGAGGCAGTGTAAAGTTACAAAGGGGTGTAACTTTTGTCCTGCTCCTAATGCGACCAAACTGACTATTCCAACGCATTCGAATGGGTACATTTATGCTAGGCATGGTCCTATTTCTCACCCAAACATGTCGAAACAGTCGGAGCTACATTGTACCGATGATATCCCTGAAGAGTCCAAAGTGCAAAAAGGCAGCAATCTTTGATGAGATGTTACTCAAAAACTGTGTCACTTAGAAACATTCCATCTAAGGTAACGGGATCACGTAGAGTGCCTCTACAATAACCTCTCTCAATTTTTTATAGCTCTGAGGCATTTGCCCGTGGTGAAAGGTTTTCTGCTGCGCTAAAAATCGTCAGAAGGAGGCAGTGTAAAGTTGCAAAGGGGTGTAACTTTTGTCCCGCTCCTGATGCAACCAAACTGACTGTTCCAACGCGTCTGAATGGGTACATTTATGCTAGGTATGGTCCTATTTTTCACCCAAACATGTCGAAACAGTCGGAGCTACATTGTACCGACGATATCCCTGAAGAGTCCAAAGTGCAAAAATGCAGCAATCTTTGACGAGATGTTACTCAAAAACTGTGTCACTTAGAAACATTCTGTCTAAGGCAACGGGATCAGGTAGAGTGCCTCTACAATAACCTCTCTCACTTTTTTATAGCTCTGAGGCATTTGCCCGTGGTGAAAGGTTTTCTGCTGCCCCAAAAAACGTCAGAAGGAGGCAGTGTAAAGTTGCAAAGGGGTGTAACTTTCGTCCTGCTCCTGAT